>JAZHYW010023084.1:0-205000 GCA_037355805.1 Ixodes ricinus | reverse complement strand
GCTCACTACGGCTTGAAGGTGTTTGTAAACTTTTCATTTAAGGATCCCGTGTCGACGAGTGTGTTTTTTGTCGAGAACTGAAAACAGCAAAGTCGAGACGGGTTTATTGCCGGAGCGAGCCGATCAATGATTCAACGATTCGAAATTGGTGCATGAGCATGTTTCAACTTTCCGCAACAGAAATTGAAAGTTTCTTTCCAGCTACATTATGTACTAATTTTTAAAATAAGAAGAATCTAGTGGCGTTGTGACGGTCAACATAGGTTTACAGGTCTCTGGTATTGCGAGGAGATCGCAATTTGGGAAAACCGATATTACTAACTTTTTGTCAATTTCCAGAAACAACCGGTGGCGGAAATGAGCCTTCAGCTAAGTGTTGTAGATCATAAAATCGAGTCAGTGCCAGCACTTCAAAATATCCATATTAAGATAAATTCAGTTACAAAAAGTTACAAGCTGAAACAGCAATTAGCTAGAGAAAACTTGCACGCACCTTGCGACCGTACCCCATGTTCATCGACGGTATTAAGTTCGGTTCGCGCTCAATTTACAAATTGTTCCAAGCACAGTCGAGAGGATGGCATTTTTGGGAGTCTTTTCGGTTCACGGACGCAACCCACTGCCGCCGGAGATGGGGTGCCGCCGGAGATCGGGGTGGAGCTTAACGACACTGCAACCGCACTCGCCTTGCCGGATTCCGTGCAAGCTACATAAGTCCTCGGACAGTATTTGACGCTTTCTGTCCTTATTCGTGCACCCTATAACCGAACAAGGGTGTCCCGATGACCGGAGACTGTCGCCATCAAAGCTCGTGGCTTTAATTAGGTTTGGACGTTTAAAACAGAGAAACAAAGTTCGTGATATGCATACACCCATCACCGGCGAAGCCTCTCATCCAGGACTTTCACTTTTTCTAAAGCACCAGCAAGAGGAAAAGCGCCGGTAGCCGTTTCTCATCTTCTCTCCCGCTGTTAAAATGCCGCTACCCGCGATAAAACGGTTTATAGGAATCGGAACACAGCATAGAAGGTAGCCAGTGGAATTCACACTTAAACGGAGCGGCTTGTCTTCCTTGCACGGTAGAAACGCTCATTGCGGAGCTACGTGTGTGTGTGTGTCTGTTGTTTTGCGTTCGTACCAGAAGTCAGGCTTGATCTGCCTGCTCTCTCGTTCTGTCTAACGCGTTCGGCGGGCATGAATCGCATTTGGACGACATTTGCACCCTTCTCGGCCCAGAGAATTCTTCGAAAATCATTGACGGCTTAAGAAACGTAGGGCGTGGTGAGCCCCAAGCATGTAATCGTTGCTCCACAGCCTATAACTATGCAATATTTGCCAATAAAAAGGGGTCGGTAACGAATTATGAAGCAAGAATGTGAGCATAACAAGCGAGGCTATGCGTTTCTTCAGCTGTCCGTGAATCTATCCGTCTCGTTCAGAACCGGATGGCACGTGCCGAATGGCGTAGGGACAGCTTTAAAGGCAAGAGGTGGCTGTGCTTTCGAATACGGGCATTTTTCTTATTAATGCGAAAGCATTAACTGTCTCATGGAGCGAGCTGACGTCATCAGTTTGAAGAGTGAAAACGGCCCCTAGTTTCCGCGATCCCAATAAGAGCGATTCACCTTCAATTCCAATGGCTGGCGCGCGTCGGCGGGGCTCCCATTGGCCGCTTAGCCATGGCCTCTGAGATCCCGAAGCGCGCGCGCGCGCTAGTACTTAGCAGACGATAAAGGGAGCGGACGAGAAGACGACAAAGGGAGCGGACGATCGGCTTGCATGCATTCGCATTCACAACTCATAAGAAATCTTTAGGTGTACCTCGCTTTCGCTTGGAGAGTTAGTTGTGCTGCTTGTTACGACAAGGGTGACGATATACCCGTTGCACCAGGAGAAGACTCGGTAAGTTGTGGTTCCGCAGCAACCGCTAAACGGAGCACTAAACACTGCCCTCTCTATACACGAACTCAGCTCTGTTAAGTCACGGCGCGGTGGCGGCGCGTCGGGCGCACTTCCGGTCTGGGGCTGTGGGCGGAAGTCACCATGCGAGACGTGCATTCCTGCGTTGTTTTTGAAAGAAACGGAAAAAAAACCTGCTTCTCGTCAAAACGCCGCAAAACAGTCGGGAAAGGTTTGAAGATCAGGCTTAATGTGTTTTGTGCCTGCTGGGTTCGTCCGAGGACGTTGATAGGTACCATGAAAAATAAAAACCAGACGCCGTCGGACCACGATTGCTTGTGCGGGAAGCACTTTGGGTTTAATTTAGGGATACTTGTGGTCGTCAGACTTATTTGTTTTGTTGCAACATGAATGTGGGAAAAGTTCCAAAATGTGCGGACCACCTGCGGACTACGTTCAGTACGTCTTCATGTCCACACGGCTCCCTGATCATTCGAACTGTCGTCTGCTCTTTCAAACGTTTCTGCTTGTTGTCATCTGCTCGTTCAAACGACAGCGGCCCGTAGACCAAACTTTGACCCGGTAATCGCGATAAGAAGTAAGTGCAGGCCTCAAAAGACGTTTAAGTATGAAGGTGTGGTTGCAGTAAGTCGGCCTCGGTCTAAACAGCAGATCCAAGGACATGTTGAACGCTGTTACCAGTGGCCATCATCGACTTGTTATGCCTGATTCACTTGGTCCGATTCTGCTTGTAATTTTCAGTATTTACGTCCACCATCTCAGCAACGGTCCACGCTTTTGCAGCCCGAGCGACCTCGTGACTGAAAATTGCAAGCAGAATCTCATCATGCGAATCATGCTTTAGCGCTCATTCTGTGGCGTACACGCGGAATGAATCGCCGCATGTCATATTACTCACGCGACGTTTTGAGGTGTAACGAACCTCGCTAATTTTGTTGAGGCCGCTAAAGTAATCAGACATTGTCTTGAAGACGTAGCATCAACAATTCCAACGCGAAAAAGAGCACGGGGACTCAGACCGACGCCGACAACATCGCCTCCTAATGGTTTGTTCATGAGCGACGGTGAGCTTCTTGTCCACACTCCATCGAGCATGCACGGCGCCGGTAGCGTCCGCTAGGGGTGCACCTGTCTGTTTGTACACATGAGTTCGTCTATACCAGTGGTCTCAAACTCATTTGAGCGTGGGGGCCAGATAGCCTGCACTGGGAAGGCCGAGGGCCAGCGTTGAAGAGGGGGGGGGGGGTCAAACGATTTGAAAGAGAAGAGACCTCGTGCCCTATGCATTGTGTAAGCTCAGTTTTGCCAGGGACATTTTTACGTTTGATTTGTTTATATGACTACTTTGGGCCCTGACCTG
Organism: Ixodes ricinus; assembly: GCA_037355805.1. NCBI lineage: Eukaryota > Metazoa > Arthropoda > Arachnida > Ixodida > Ixodidae > Ixodes > Ixodes ricinus. The sequence goes on along the minus strand of JAZHYW010023084.1, from coordinate 201,720 downwards.
ATGTGATAACAATAATTAAAATGACACCGCCCCGCCAACTTGCTCGCATTTTGATAGAACAAGAGAGCAAGTACACGTCGTTCTCGTTGCTCAATTCACTCGGGTATTAACCAAGCTCAATATGTCTCTAAAAACAAGAAGTTAATTTGGCAGTTCTTGCTTTCCTGACGATTTCTATTACAACACCCATACTTGTCTTTTAATAGTGATGTATTTTTCAAGGCGAGAATCCCGAGCTCGTAGCTTTATCTTCGGCAGTTGCTCCTGCTGATCGAGAGTTCGCGCAGCCGAGATGCATTCTTCAACAAGAGCTCGCGCCTGCAGCCTAGTAGCGGAATTGTTGTACATTACAAAAAGCTGGGAAGCAAAACATCAAGCGAAACAAAGTGCAAATGAACAAAGATAAGTAAAAACTATGTGAATACGTTAAAAGAGCGGAGCTACTTTTCGAGCGAAAATGAATTGGCGAGATGAGATCACGATGGCGCATGCTATTTCTAGCGCTCGAGACATGGAAACCGGGTCTCGTAGCCGGTTGCCAGCGGGCCGCGTCCCAGCGAGTCGCGGGCCGCATGCGGCCCGCGGGCCGCGTGTTTGAGACCGCTGGTCTTTACGAACTCAGCTCTGTTACGTCACGGCGCGGTGGTGGCGCGTCGGGCGCACTTCCGGTATTGGCCTGTGGGCGGAAGTCACCATGCGAGACGTGCATTCCTGCGTTGTTTTCGAAGGAACAAGACAAAAACCCGCCTTCTCGTTAAAACACCGCGACTGGGACTGTGCCAAAAGAGTCGGCCAATGTTTGAAGGTCAGTTTTCATGTGTTTTCTGCCTGCTCGGTTCGTCCGAGAACGTGGATAGGGCCATGAAAAAGGAAAACCAGACGCCATCGGACCACGATTGCTTGTGCGGGAAGCACTTTGGGTTGAATGCACGGATACTTGTGGCCGCCAGGTTTATTTGTTTTGTTCCAACGTGAACGCGGGAAAACTGCAAAATTGTAGGGACCATCTGCGAACTACGTTCAGTGCGTCTTCAGTTCGAACGGCCGCCTGATCGTTCGAACTGCCGTCTGCTCTCAAACGTTTCTGCTTGTTGTCGTCTGATGGTTCAAACTACAGTGGCCCGTAGACCAAACGTCCGGTCATTGCGATGGGAAGTAAGTGCAGGACTCAAAATACTTTTAAGTTTAAAGCTTGGTTGGAATAAATAGCCTCGGTGTAAACAGTAGATACAAACATATGTCGATCATTGTTACCAGTGGCCATCACCGACGTGTTATGCCTGATTCACTTGATCCAATTCTGCTTGCGATTATCATTATCGACGTCGACATCTCAGCTACGGCTCACGCTTTTGGAGCCCGAGAGACGTCGTGACTGAAAATAGCGAGCAGAATCTCAGCGTGCGAATCAGGCTTTAGCACCCATTCTGAGGCGTCCACGTGGAATGAATCGCCGCATGTCACATTATCCACGCAAAGTTTTGGGGTGTAACTAGCCTCGTTAATTTCGCTGAGGCCGCCATAGTAGTCAGACATTGCCAGGAAGGCGTAGAATCGACCATTCCAACGTGAAAAAGAGCACGCGGAGACTCACATCGACGTCGACAACATTGCATTCCAATGGTTTTGTTTACGGGCGACGGCAAGCTTTTTGCCCACACTCCATAGCGCATGCGCGGTGCCGGTGGCGTCCGCTAGGGACGCTCCGGTTTGTTTGTAAACATGAGTTGGTCTATAGGGTGCGGATCTCGCGATGGCTTGAGAGAGCGGACATCCGCGGCGACTACCACGCAGTCAGAGAGGCTTACCGTGAGTTCCGTCGGGTCCTCGATGGATTCGGAAAGAACACTTAGTTGCAAATGCTCAAAGCTGTATCCGCTTGAGCTAAAAAATTTCGTTTCCGAAAATTAGTTTCCGAAATCGGTCGCAGTGAGTTTCCTTCTGGATCTCACCGAATAGGGGACAATTTCCCCTTCTCCAATTCAACGATTCAGCTCTGTGCATAAGAAGAATTGGCAATAAGAAAAGAGCCAGCACTATTTTTACCTTCAGAAGTGGTAAGTGTTTTTGTTATTGTTGTTAAGGGCACAGTGGCACAGTACGTTGTAACATTTAACTATTAAATGTTAGAGCACGCAAAAAAACGACTGTCTTAGTAATTTGATACATGGGAAATAGTGTAGTTCTACATGAAAAGCGTTAAGTTACGGTTAGTGTTAAGTTGGACATATTCCACTTCAATTTTTAATATATGAATACCTCAGATCTCCCGAATAGATACCCATGTATTTTCTTGAAACTCATTTCCAAAACATAAATTACTAGAAAATATAAATATAACAAAAGTGCCTTTATAGAATGTTTTCCGATGAACGGGAATATTTAATTATCGAACAAACCGCGATCATTTATAAATTGGGGTTGTGTGGATATTTATACAGCGAGTCGTTAATCAGCCATTTTTAATGTTGCGACGGGTCACTCGCTGTAGATGAGCAATTTAGCCAGTGCAGTACAACCGCTAGCCTGGGGTCTTTAACGTGCACCACGCAGTAGTGATACACAAACGCACGCCGGTACAATGCTCATCCAGATCGAAACGGGCAGGGGTGGGGATTGAGCCCAGGATCCCTGGGTTCTGCAGCGGGAGCTTTCGCTCCACGTGCTCCGAGCTGGTGTGCGCTAGCCCACTCGGCCACCGATCCCCCTCATTTATAAATCTTTAAATATATGCCTCTGCGAACTCCTGGAGGTGTAGATGACGGAACACTACCAATGATAAGCAATCCGCATGTAAGGCATAGAAATTGCTTTTGTAAGAAAAATAACTTATTAGAACTTATATTATATAGATTGGTCAAATTTTTAGTTTTTGTCAAAAAATACATGTTTTGGGGGCAATTTCTATAATAAAAGAAGACGCAAACAGCGAGTTCGTCAGATCTTTAGTTCTCGTTATGAACCGTTGAAGCAGCCAGGGTGGAAACTGCCGTTTTCCCAGCTTATCGGGGGTGCCATATTTCACTCCATTCTTTTTCCCTACTTTTTACGCAACATCAATAAAACGTTTTGGCAACACTCTCGAGATATGCTTTTTTGTGCTAATTATGCTATGCTATGCGACGATATTATGTTATGCGACGATATTTGACAAAGTTCAGCAAGCTGTGCTGTGTGACCTAATCAACATATTTTTATGCCTTTTACATCACCGTAAACCTCCAATGAAGCTCTTTCTTTTGAGTATAATTTGAACATTTTGCGCTGAATATATAACGCGCATCATATGCCTGAAAAACGAATATTTCGAAAAACTGGCAAATTTGGAGTCGATTTTCATAAAATCCTACCTTTTATTTCTTTTCTTTTTTATTCACAGTTAGGTAATATAGTCGTCCATCACGAACTACCACCAAAAATTGTAATATATTGTTTATATGGCCACTATTAAGACTCGAATCTCGTGCTATGAGCGTTTTGAAGGTGTCTCGCACAGACGCTCTGCTCAGCAGAACTTGGGCCTATGTAATGTTTTCTATTTATCGTAAGCAGTTACCTCAACATCCAACCATAAACATTAATGAAATTTGGAGTAGTGCACTTAAAAAAAGTTACGTTGAAGTCAGTATCCACAAGTGCGGGCACGGCGCTTACTTCCTCCCAATTGGGGGGAATGCAGATCGTTAGAGAATTTCTTTGGGGCCTTTTTCTTTCGGCTTTGAGTTTGAAATACCGAATTTGATGTGTAATTGTCACATTTTCTTATGTCAAACAGATATTTAGTGCATATATGTATGTACGACTTAGTATCTGACGCTTAGGAAGTACGGTTTATTTTGTGCGCATACGGACTCTTTCGTGAAATAATGAGCATTTCGTAGCGTGTAAGGCTTCAAATGTGTTAGTCGTGTGTTTAGGTTGAAATTTCTATTTTCAGTGATTCATGCCGGGTTACTTAGACTTTTTGCTTTTGACTTAAGTTTGTCCGGGAGTCTAGATATTACGTATCTTCTCCGTTAATACATAGGCCGAAGCACACACACCTTGCCAATCACCCCAGTGCCAAGTAAATAAACATTGTTAGGATAAATATTGTTGCTTCACTATCTTTTACGCTCAGATATTGAGGTAAATACTAACATTAAATAGAAAACCTAACACACGTCAAAATTCTGCTCAGCTGAGCGTCCATCCGAAGTCCCGTTCAAAACTCTCATAGCATGAGATTTGAGTCCTAATAGCGGCCATACAAACAATATATTACAATTTCTGTCGGTAGTTCCTGACAGACTACTATATTACCTAACTGTGAATAAAAAATGAAAAATAAAATAAAAAGGTGGGTATTTTTAGAAAATGGACCTCAAACTGGCAAGCTTTTCTAAATATTCGTTTTTCAGGCAAACGTTCTCTGTTATATGTTTGGCAAAAAATATTCAGATTACACACACAAAAAGAGCTTAATGGGAGCTTTACTTTGATGTAAAGATTATAAAAATATATTGATTAGGTCGTACAGCACAGCTTTCTGAACTTCGTCAAATATTGTTGCAGAAAGGCGGTTTGACAATTAAAAAAAACAAAAAAAAAACATTACAGATATTATGACCTTGACGCTTTATTAGCATAACTCGCCGTTTGCATCTTCTTTTATTAAAGGAATTTACAGGTAGCTATTAAAAATTTCAAAGGAGTTAATTATGAGTTATTGCATTTTTGTGCGTCGCTTGTATTACTGGGCTACAAGTGAACAAAAAACAAAATGTAAGCTTTTATAGCCGCCATACAAACAAAATTTTACATTTCTGTTTATTTTACTTTATAAAGTACTGCAGTAGGCAGCTAGAGAAAAAAACAATTAGCCAAATAAAAGGTAGGCTTTTCAGAAAATCGACCTCCAATTCGGAAATGTTTCGACATAGTCCTTGCTTTGCGAGAACATACTGCCCTTTCTCTTTTACACATACGATCAAAATTATCATTAGAAGGAGTATACTCTAAGCTTTCTGAAAATACTAAATATGTCAAGACACTTCATATAGGTCACACGGAAGAGCTGGTAAACTTTGACAAACATCGTCCGAAAACGTCTGATTGACAAATTTTCTCAAATATATTTCATATAAATAATCGCGTTAAAATTATTTATCAGAGAATAAGTGTGTTCACAGGTATCTATTAAAAAATAAGAGGCGCCAATTTTGAATTAGTGTATTTTTGCGAGTAAGTTGATATACTGACAAAAGAGTGAAACAAAATCAGACTTCAAGCTTTTATAGCTGCCATACAAACAAAATGTTACATTTTCTATTTATGTTACCTTATAAAACACTAGCTTGAAAAAAATCAGCCAAATAAAAGGTGGGTTTTTTCAAAAAATCGACCTCCAATTTGCAAAAAATTTGAAATAGTCCTTGAGATTCGAGAATACACTGCCCTTTCTCTTTCACACGCAACATTAAACTTGTTATCAATAGAAAAAGTATAGTCTCAGCTTTATGAAAATACTAAATATGTTACGATATCTTAAAAAGGTCACACGGAAGAGCTGGTCAAACTTTAACATATATATTCAAAGGGACACACTTCGACAATATTTAAAACAAAAGGAAAGATAAATAATCACAATACAATTATTGACCATCAATAAACCTTATTCTGAGAGTGGCCGAAAAAAGTTACATTGCATTAACAAAAAAAAAAAGTCAAGAAGTTGAAAGGAGCGAAAAATGACACATCCGACAGGCGAGATATAGGTCAGTTTGCGCCTCGGCTGCTTAAAATGTCCATAACTCGAGAACAAAAAATCGCCCGAACTTGCGGTTTGCCCTCCCTGTCACTAAAGGGTTTTTCCAAAAACATCTTCTTTTTCGTCAAAATTAAAACTTCGACCTCAAATGCGTGCCCGAGTTGAGATGAACTCCTACTGAAAAAAACCATTTGAGATTCAAACGGGTCGACCCGCTTGAATCAAACGGGTGGCAAACCGGTCGATCCGTTCGGATCAAACGTGATTATGGGATACGGGTAGCCGTTTGAAACGGTAGCCGTTTGAATACGGTAGCCGTTTGATACGGTGCCGTTTGATACGGGTGCTCGTTTGATACGGGTGACCGGTCGACCTGACACGTGACCACACATTTGAACGCGCCATTCGGAAAGGCAAATTATTCGCTAGCCCTAAATGGGTATCGTCTGGAAGGTTGGTTACCTTAAACTTATTTAAGACGTCCCGAAACTCATAGACCTATTTCTAACATGGAGGAAACACGTGGAAAAAATCGTGCTCGCGCAGGTGCTTGCAAATGGGCAGGAAAACAGACACAAAAGATTGTTTTCAATTCGCCTAGAAGTTTATTACAACTTATTCCGTAGACAAGTACAAACGTGCAAGCGATCTGTGAAATGTGAAGAGGCACTCTAAGCTTTTATACAGCCGAGGTAATTTTAGACTATAATGGCAGACTTTGGGGGAAATTATTCTCCCGGCTGCCGCGAGATTAGACGCTGCATAATTTTATAGATAATCTGGAAGAGTACGCGTAGAAGAACGGTCAATCGTTGCCAACAAGTAGGTTGCAGTGCACTTACCATAATAATAGCGGACTTGAAAGAAGTAATCCAAAATATATGTCGACACGGTCAAAGCAGGACAACCACACAAACACAAAAACGAGAAGGAAGGCTCCTTGAAGTTTCAACACGATGCGGCGCACAAGCTGTCATTTGCCGAACCCAACCAAACCGCAAGAATTCCTGACTTCTTTGAAGAATCGCTTGATGCCGATATACGCGTAGGACTTTTCGAACACTGATAGCTTTGGTGCACATCCAATACGTTGTCGAGAGACATCCTAATAAGACCGCAGGGAAAGGCGACAGATCGAAGCAGGTGGGACGAACGAATTTCGAACTGCACAGGACAACAAGCAGACAAAAAGCGGCTGCCAACGCGCCCTTGGCCGGATGTCGGAGGCTTTGCTTATCAGCGTGTAGCGTGCCCTCCTCTCCCGGGTCGCGTGACAGAGCTGACCAGAGAGAAGGGAGGGGGCGAGGTCAAGGCGCTGGACGCTGGGACACCCCCACCCTCCTAAAAAAAAAAAAATTGCGTTTTTTTTTTTAATTTGCAGTCAATGTTAGGGGAGAGGCTGCACCCACCGCTGTACACGCGCTTTCCTCCTCGCCTCGAATTGCCACAGAAAGCTGACCGCGCCGCGTTTGCAGCCTCGGAAAGCAGGCGAATTTTTATTTATTTATTTATTTATTCATACTGCAGGCCATTTCAGGCCCAAGCAGGGTGGGACAACAAGAAAGAAAAAACATAACTAAACAGAGTAAACCAACAAATGTGGTACACACTGGAGGTGTAGCTCGCTTGAACGCTGGAAATGGCGCGCGCCGGCCAGAAGCTCGGCTTGCGCCCGAGCGAAAAAAGCACCCAGCGCGAGCTCGTAATTTGACTGCTGCAGCAGCGGGCCTGCTCTCGCAATGCTCGATGTTCGTGCAGCCACGTGTTCGCGCGTTACCTTCGCTGAGTCTTGAATTGAGGCGAAACGGAGTCTAGAAGTATATTCTTTCACGCGGTCGCGTCCTCTGCGAGAGAGATTCGAGCTGGATAAGTAAATTGAGGCAACAAAGAACGCCAAAGTTTTAAAGTTCTGTCAAAAATATCGGCTCGGCAACGTCGCATGTTTACGTAAAAAAAAATGTGTTTATTGTTGTTGCAGTATAAGCGAACATCAGCGCAATCAAAATATAAATATAATTACTTGCATTACGCGGACGATTGTAAATCGATGAACCGGCGCTCCCGGCTTTCCCGAAACAGGCTGCCACTGCTGAAACTGGCGTGCCCATGCCCCCGATCTGTACGTTCAGTATTAAACGGGCTCCAGAGAGCCGTTTGATTAAACCGGTACAGCTTGCCGGTCACCGGTCACCCGCTTGTGCAACATGGTCACCGGTTTGAGCAAACGTGCGACAACTTTGCCCAGACGAGTGGCCCATTTGCCCAGACGAGTGACCCGTTTGCCAAATGAGTGACCTGTTTGCCCAAATAGGTGACCGTTATGGCTCATACGGGGGACCCCTTTGAGCCATACGAGCGACCCCTTTGACAAACTGGTGACCGGTATGGCTAAACTGTTACCGGTATGAACCCGTTTACTTTCATATAGGCGCCAAATGGTTTTTTTCAGTAGGGAAACCACCTCATACGGTATATTTTCCTGATATCATGGTACGGAAATGAATTCATTTTTGAGGGTGCGAAAAATTAAGGAATAAAAATGATCCGAGGATTCCCCCTAAAATATCAGTTTTACTTTTTGCGATATAGTCCCTGACAGTTTAAGAAACGCAAGACGTTGCGTGGCCCCCAAAATATTCTCGTTACCGCTTCGCTGCCAAAAAGAGTTCTGAATTACTCGATTTGTTTGCCGAAGAACCAACCACGAAGCAGGAAGTGTGACTTCATAATTCACCACCCCCTGCGTTGTTCTAAGGTCTCAGTGACTCTCTGATTGTGTAATAAATAATTGCAACTGTCATTCTCTGCATACGCACTAGATGACGTACTCCGTTTATGCATCAGCGTTGCTAGGACTAAACGCCTATATACATTTTTTTTGCGCAAGCTATATTTCACGTTGACTGCGATCCGGAATCTTGTGTCATGCTTACCCTGACAAAGACTTGGAATAGCTAGGTTATCCAAATATAGGGAAACGAAGGAAAACAGCAGACTTTGATTAATCGTAATCAGTCTTTAGCACGTGTTTTATGTTGTTCAGATTGTTCAATCCCGAACCCTCCGTAATTGCTTTTTCACTCTGGCTCTCTCTACTATGCCGCAATACCAGAGTAATTGCAACTTTTCTTCGAGGCAAGCCCTGTAATTAGAAATCTTCAATGCAACTTTTTCTTTTCTCAGCGAATGCTCAGTAAATTTCATTCACGTTTCTTGATCTATTCGTGTTCAAGGGAGCATTATCACACCAGACACACCAATCTCTTGTTGAAAAAGACACGAAAAGGAATTTTAAAATGAATTAAACGATTAGCGTAGAGCACCTGGTAGATGTCGCTAACGCCTCATTTGGAATGCCCGTCTAGGAACCTTGACAGGTAGTAACGATAGTGTCTCGGCTCCGGCCACGACGAGAGAAGAGCTGAAGGAGGAACTCTCCCCTCCCCGAGACTCTCTTTTGTGTGTCACAGAAGTCGCTAGTGTCCCTCTACAAGATTATAGAAGATTAACCCGTCACTCAAAATTCGTACAACGACAGTTTTGAGGTTACTTGCGGTGGCCCGATCGCTGGTGTGCTTCGGCTGCTTTCAGCGGATCTTACGAGCCATCGGGGCCTATCCAAGGTCATGTGAATGTCACGAGACCTTGGAGAGGGGGCAGAGCGACGCGCGGAAAGTGTATCACGGGCTACCGACACAAAAGCGGGATTGGCTGATATAGCTCGCAGCGTCCGCTGCGTCCGGACGTAAGGACCACAGGCAAACTACGTCACAATTGCTGCCGATGGGACGTGCTCTCCGCTAGCTGCTCTCGGAGCGTTTGTCAGGGTGGGCCGTTTATAAAGAAAAATACAGCCGTCAGGCTCAAAATAGAAAGTTGCGACTGCCATTTACGGATATTCTAGATCATATTCAACCTATTTCTGAACACGACGGGTATATTTCAAATTTCGTTGAAGTATCCCTTTAAGAAGCGCATAATGTACTTAGATTCCTTTTTTGATAATATTCACTGTCCTATTAGATTATAATAGCGCGACTCCTCACGAATAGTTTTGATTGGTGTTATATAAAGTTTCTAACAGACATCCATAAGTGAAGTATAACATAAGGAATCTTTCCGTACTCACGTGTTTCGGTTTAAAGGGATGCTGAACCGAAAATCGAATTTCAGAAAACAACGCAGAATCGATAGACGAGACGCTACAAATCCCGAAACGTCACTCATAAAGCGGTATCTCCAGCCGATCGTCAAATTTTTGCAAAAAAAGAGCACGCTCGCACAAGGCCGAAAAGACGGGTGACCTCACGATTCTCATTTCCTCCTATTTTCGCTTTGACTCCGCGAGGGCGCGGTGAGGAAAGGGAACGAGGCCATTTCTCCTCCTTCTCAACTATTCTGCGATAAGATGACGTCAACATTCCCCTTCATTCGTTCCTTTATTTCCAGAAATACGGCCATGCACTCGAGATATGGCTATATTAGTGATGTTTCGTGGTTTATGGTGCCCTGTCGAACACTTCTGCAAGATTATTTTGTTAAATCGGAACTTAGGTCCAGGATCCCTTTCACCTTGGAACCCATTATAGCGTAGTAAAAAGTCGAATTACTCGCAATTTATGTGAAACATGCATGGAAATCATATAATAAATATGGGGAAAACTATGCATCGTGACCATAAAGGACGTTGGGTGATTTTGTTCTCCTTCAATTATTAATTTCTTTTTTTCTTGTGGAAGGAATATATTCGCAGGTCTAGATAAACAGTTTTAAAGTGTACATAAAGTCTTAGATACGAATACTTGAAAGTATAAAAGAAAGAGGACGAAGAGGGAAACAGATTTCTTTCATTGAGCAACAATGTATAATGGCACAAAATATATAACCGCCCCCCCCCCCCCAAAGCTCCAACGCTCTCGAAGGAAAAAAAAAGAAAATTGTTCAAAAAGGGAAAGAGAAATTTACTATAAATTTAAAAGTTTAAAAACACTAGCGTCACGACGAGGTATCAGTAATCTAGTCATCTCTGGTGTTAGGAATTCGACCTCTGTCTTTGTCAGTGATAATAAAGGTAACGAAATGTTGTTGACAAACATTTCGTTTGTCAACGCAAATGATTCAATGAGTTATCTCCCAAATCTGTCGTCGTGCCGGCCCAGTATTCTATACTTCGTTTAGTTCGGTCGAGCGCGGCCGATGACATGAGCCGAAGGGCCAATCAAACAGCGAAAGAGGCACAACGTCATGGCGTGCTCTCTGCAGTTGATAGGACGAGCCGGTATTCGCCGTCTCCCTGTGCGTGCTCCTCCGCCGGCAAGTCCTATCAAGCGCAGAGAGCACGCCATGACGTTGCGCTTTTTGCGCTGTTTGATTGGCCCTTTCGGTTCATCACATCGGCCGCGCTCGGACCGAAGCTGAAACGAAGTAAAGTATCAATATGTAAACAACAATATTTCTGCACCTGCATTATCACTGACAATGGCAGAGGTCCAATTCCTAGCACCAAAAAAACTAGATTACCGATACCTCGTCGTTACGCCAGCGCTTTTTAAACATTAGATTTAAAGTAAATTTTCCTTTTTCTTCTTTTAACAATTTTCTTCTTTCTTCTTCGAAACGTTTAAACCTTTGATGGCAGTTATATATTTTGTGTCATTCTATGCTGTTGCTCAATGAAAGAAGTCGTGTTTCCGGCCCCTTTCCTCGATGTTTTATCCTTTCAAGTATTCGTATCTATCCACCAAAACGCTCGTTTTCAATAATTACTGCCAAGGTTTTTCAAGCCATGTTTCGTCCAAACCCCAACTGCGTTTTTCGGTGTTCAACCCGGTGTCCTTTCTGGAAGTTGCCATCTTTATTTCAAAGATGACCCAACTTCGCCTCCGACTGCGTTCTCTGGGCCTCTACTTCCTTCGCAAGGACTTGCCTCGTCCCTGTGTACAGCTGGCATTTGGGTTACGCTGCAACAACTGGGCTTCATGCTACCCAGTAATGCAGATTACGAGAAAAGAAATGTCTCATGAACTTCACGTGATGGAAATAGTGCTTCCTCTCAAATGAAAAAAGAGTGAAAGCCGTTTACAACTCCCTGTAACGCCGAATTAGAGCGCAGCTCTTGAGGAGGAGGAGGGAAGGGTACTGGGGGTGGGTCAAGTGACCTCGGGGGGGGTCACGTGACCTTGGGCGGTCACGTGATCTCGGGGTGGGGGTCATGTGACCTGGGGGTCATGTGACGATCCCGATGACGTCATCAATGACGATGCCGATGACGTCATCACTGATGATGGGAATGCCGATGACGTCATCAGTGACGTCACTAATGACGTCATCAGAGACGATGACGATGGCGATGCGGATGACGTCGTCAGTGACGTCATCAGTGATGTCACGCGTCCCATAATGCACCGCGCGGTTACGCCGACGCCGACGCCGACGGCGACGCCGCCCAAGCCGGAAACGGGCGCCTAAGAGCTGCGCTCTAAAAAACATTCGGGAGGTGATTCAGCGCCCGAGCAGAGTACAAGTTCCTCATGGATTCATCTGCCAGTTTTCTTCAAGTATCGTGGAAAAACTGCTCAAAGAAGAAAAAAACATCGTGTCAAAGGTAAAAACCACAAAGTTTGAACCTCCCGTGATACTTTTTGAAAAACAACCCTCCGATACCACAGTGGATCTGCTGTGGAGGGGACCAAATTTTGCTTTGGATCTTCCTTCGTTAAAGGTAGACCAGCTAGCCTCTGTGCATCAGGTCGCGTCGTCTGTATCTGAAGATCAACGACAAGAGTTTCTAGGCTCCGCGGTGCGCGCAGTGTGTCAGCAACCATCCCCTCGGCCAAGCAGGTTTCCATTACGTGCGGCTGTGCAAGAACTTCGCGAAGAACGCCTATAATTGCTTAAACTAGACAAAACGGGTGTGTTTGTTATTTTGGAGGAAAGTGTCTTTGCTGAAAAGGTTCATGACGCCCTGTCGAAGAATTTGGAGTCATTGAAAACCAGGCCTTCGCGTGGGCTGCGCTCGAGGGCAAAGGAACTTTTTTCATCCCTGAACGGACGTTTCTTAAGAACATCATATGTAGTCCTGCAGAACAGTATTTGTCTTTGTTCTTTACTGCAAAGACTCACAAGGATGGAGTCCCCTTCAGGAGCATATTTTCAGAAATGGTCTGTTGGCAAAAACCTCTGGGTCGTTATCTACAAATGCAATTGCCTGATATCTTCCTCCCTCAGTTTTTCAGAGTCCACAACACCTTTGAATTAATCCCCCGCTTCAATTCGCTTCATTTTTTTATCCATTCCGCATTCAATTATGTCATTCGACATTGGAGGTATGTATTACAGCCTAGAACTAAAACTCATCTTAGATTCTGTGATAATGCAAACCACGAACACGAAGTTTGCGACTTTCAAAATTCCTCCGGTGTTTCGGTTGAGGGCTTCATTGACCTGATAAATATTTATTTGCACTTTAGTAGAATACGAAGAAACAATTAACAGACAGATAAAGAGAGCTTTTATAATCTCTTGCCTTACACCTCTCCTTAGTGAAATATTTCTTTTTTGTTGACAGGGCTATCAACGATTAGTTGGACAACTTCTTTCAGGGTTTTCTAGTGTTTAGGTATGTCGACGATTAATTAGTCATTTATCCAGACGTTGTGTCCGCTGACAGCATCTTTGGAAGTTTTCAAAGACTGCTCAGCGGGACTAACTTTTACGCGGGAAAATACTTCAAAGGAAGGAGTACAATTATTGAATACGGTAATCGGACCATGACGTTTGAAAAGTAAGCTATGTAGCAATTCTTTCGATTATATTTAAGATATACAATTCAAGGTCTTTTTTTTAGAAATATCATTGTTGACAACGAACTAAACCCGTCATTATCCAGAACGCAATATATGCGCCTCTAACTAAGCTCCTCGACTGATCAATGTGTAGTTTTCGTACGATAAGATCAGTCCTTTCGTGAAATGCACTGTACGTACCTGACAGTTTGTTCAGAGAAGTGTTTTTTGTCCTCCCAACACTACACTACTCTTTTTTTATATTGTCTGTCAAATTGAGTAAACACGCAAGAAGAGCTTACCACGATGAGAATGGAAATTGGGACGATAAAAGACAGCAGCATTCCGCGCTGAATGGACAGCCAGCAACTGCAATAAAAGTGGAGATCTTCGCGTGAATTCCACGAACTGGCCAAGGCACTTCAATGAATATTCCCCGATGTAGAGGTTTCCAAAAAGTGCAACCTTATGTGTTACATGAAAAAAAATTGAGATTTAAGTTTCATATTTCAAAATAAATTAGAACAGAAAAAAACCTTTCGTACACTTATAAAAAAATATATTAGTTAACTTTCCTGCAGGACACGAAAACAACCAACCACGGAAAAAAAAACACACAAAAAACAGAAGGGTTTTAGAGAATGACAAAGCTGATAATACAAATACAACTACAAAAATTCAATGCTCATTAGGACAATGTTAACACAGGGAAACCTCATGTGCATTGTTCATGCGCACATCGGATTTTGCTTGTCTAATTGTAATGCTGCGTTCTGCAGGAAAGCGAACTAACTTTTTTTTTTTAGAGTATAACGTCATAGTGTACGCAAAGCAAAATGTTGGCGTATACGACAACACGTCCTTCTAGTACAGTCATAGAGTAATATAGTGAGACGTAAAGAGTGGCCACTCCTATAGGCCCCAGCGGCTCACTTGACTGTCAGCGCACCTAGCGGCTGTTGTGAAGCTGTTCTAGGCTTCCTGTTTAGGCGCTTCCGTTCACTACATGGCTAGAGACATAGATTGTCGGAATCTGAATGGGTGGGTTACTAATATCAGATTTCGTTCTGTATCAGGCGGTAGCTTGCGCCACCTAGTCTGCCGTGACTCACTAGAGTTTTGTATTTAGGCAGGAGTCCATTACTTAAATGCAAGCGCAAACTGTAAATCCCATAGCAGATCATGCACAATATTTAATATATTATTAAAACCGCTGCACTTAGCAGAAAAAAGAAGGTGACAACCGACAAACACGAAAATCGGGTAATGCGCAAATATTTATTGTGATTTCAGAGACAACCATAACAAAACTAACTGTTCTGCAAGCGTCCGTAGGAATGCACACTCCATTTTACCGTAAGGCGAGCAAAAGAAGAGAGCGAGCTCGATGCTTCAAACGTTCAAACAGGCCTGTAATGGACGCCCGCTAGTGAAGTGAAAGCGGGGAAAGCGTCGTTCAAGACAACACGTTCGTGTTTGTAGCCTCAGCTCGCTTGCATTTAAACAGAAAATAGCTTTTCGCCGACGCGGCTAACGCTCAAAAGACGCTTGAAACACTCTCCACGTGGTGGCGCTTTCACCGTCTCACGTACTTTGCACAAAGAAAGAACGTCGAGAAATTCACACGATGACGGCAATGAGCACGCCGCACTCGCCCCCGCCACCTTGGCTGCTGTTATGGCAGCTGCCAAGTCGTTTGTCTTGCCAAAGCCCCAGTCGCAGTCGTAATATTTTTGAAAACGTTCGAACCTACTGATAATTTTAGAAATACGTTAACAAAAGTAAAGCTATTCTTTAATGGCACAAATATAACGAATGTATAAATAATTAGGCACCACTGCACCAGCTTGCGGGCGTTGTGAATCCTAAGAGCTGGCCCGCGATAGGGCTTCAGTGACCACTCTTACGTATCACTATATTACTCTATGGTAGAGTCCCGGGCCATATGAAAAAGCCGGGACGAGAGCGTAACTCCGAAGACCTCCAACGCTATCTAACGAGAGAAAGCTGAGCCATTATCGAAGTTAGGGTTTGCGAGAGCGGTATTTCAGCGGCTCTTCGATATTTGGCGTTACTCCTTTTTCGTCGGCAAACGATAGCCGAGTCAACCCCGATTTCGGCGCTGCTCGAGCATTATGTTTGCCTGCTCGGTGAAATAAAGTATAAACTGCTTATCGTTAATCTCGCGAATTTGATATCAAAGGCCTGAAAACGGATCGCTCAACTTTCCAACTCCGTAGTTTTAGGCGCGCTTGATTGTGCTTTTTGTCACGGAACTCCTTTACAATGTCTGCTGAAATCAGCATCAACTCGGCAAACAGCCAGTCGAGTGGGGTGTGACAATAAGATTTTTAACAGCCGCTGAATCCACAATAATGTTTGAGATTTCTTCTGACTGATAGCGCTGCAGGCCTTGTAAGCCATGCGCTCGTTTCGGCTTTTTCATATAGTCCTCTACCGTACATTGAAAAAAGGTAGACACTCTTAACATTTCTTTGTTTTTAACGCGTGTACAACAGACAAGCAGAAGAAACAAAATTCAAAGATTAACACATTTCTCGCACTTTCAGCGGTAGAAATGGGTTAATGCGCTACATTACACGCAAAAAAAGGAAGCTTAAATGCCATGTCATAATGAGTTAAATTCATTTATTTATGCTTTATTGACACTTAGAAATTTTCTACAAGAAAAATAATTCACAAGAAAAACGCGCGCGCACACACACGTGTACAATGAAGAACGAAGACAACTGCGAAGAAAGCACATAAATGAAGGAAATCGAGAGAGGACGCAGGTGTATAAGCGAGAAGCTAGAGCTCTACTGAAATTTCATTTTGCAGCTAAATGTGAGCTACGTTTAGCGCAGTAGTATCGCAAATTATGAGCTACGCGCGATGTAGAAAAAATAAAATAAAAATAAAGCCTCATCATTTCGCTTATTCGAGCCTAGAAAATGAGACCTTCCTGCGACGAACTCCGCGGAAAAAGAGGTCGCCAGACAGCGGTGATATTGCCGCCGACCGCTGAGCTTAATTTTCCGCTTGCGCAAGCGTGCCATTACGCCATGTGTACACTGGCGTGTTTGCGCGTAAGGGTGAACAAAGCCTCGCACGTTTGCTGCCGTGAAGCACGAAGTGCCCGAGTGTCGATTACGTCTCGCTTACGTGATCGCCTAAAAAGAGCCGTTTTCAGCTCGGCTGAGCGACTCGCGCCTCTGCGACGAAGCTTCGTCTAAGAAGAGAGTGGAAAGGTGTCTAGAATTTGTGCGAGCGTTTATGCGCGTTCGGATGTCATCAAGAAGAGTGGCCTTCCCGCAGCGTTCATATTACTCAATAATTTCAGGTTATAAGTGTGGATCTGAACGTTCTCTAAAACGACGTCCTTTTTCCGAAGAAAAAAAACAACAAAATTGCGCACCAGACTGGACATTCACACGCAGCAATACGAGCAACCAATAACGCACACGCGGTGTATGAATTCTGAGAGTCTTGAACTTACTCGTGAAAAATGAAATAATTAGGTTCTTCGAGCTAGACACTTCGGTCCACACCGCCCAGAATAATCGAGGCCGGAGAACATTCTCCTCTTCCTTCGTGTAACGTCGTCGCAGTCGGATGGCACCAAGTCAGCAATCGAACCCGAGCCCGAAGCCCAGCGTTCTTCGACGCGTTGATTGGACACGAGATCCAGCCGAACACTGTCACAGCACTCGTACCCAATCTTCGCTCGATCTCACTGTGATGACGTCGAAATTGTAGAGCTCACAGTCCTTGATTATTCTAGCTGGTGTTGCCTCGGCTGACCGCCGCCACGCGGCATGCCCAATACAGCTATCTACGCCTAAACCGGGAAACAGAAATGCGAGCAGAAAATTACGTCGCGTCGCGCCGCCGAGCGGCGTAGCCAGAGAAACTACCACTGACGCTGTGACGTGGCAACGCGGCATTTTGCTACGCCGTAGCGACGCGACGAGATTTTTGCTCGCGTTTGTTTCACGCCTAAGGTTAGAGAACAATCAATGCTGGATTAAGTCACTTTGGCTCAGACATGTACACGTCACTATAAAAAAAGGAACTAAATACCGTTACTTGTTACTAGCTGAAAAAGTAGCTAAATACGTTACTCGAGCTATCAATTCTCGAAAGGAACGCGTTACGTTACCTCAAAAGTAACGAGTTACTTTTTTCGTTGCTTTCACGGCCAAATACACAACTGCTTTTGTTTCATTTTTTTTTCCTTTCAGTATTTGTTGCACTAACGTTTTCAACGGTTATGCTTCCTTGAGAATACATCTCCGGCGACGCTGAAGAGTCGTTCTACTGACGTGCGTGCTCGAAGGAACGGCAGTGTTGTGCGCCAGGAAGAGCTGCTGAATCTGGGAGTCCCCCCTATCCTTTGTTTTCTCAGCTTCTAAAGTTCCAAGTTGACAATGGGATCTGTTCCTTGTCGTGTTGGCAACCTCGGAGTTCACATTTGGCCTGTACACGACTTTAGAAGGTTCAACTAACCAAACTTATTATGCTCGCTGGGTGAAGGACATTCTCAGCTGCGGAGCTCGACCGATGTGTTCAGCGATAAACGTTGCTATACTGTCATACTGTTTTTAGTTGTTTTTAGTTTTTTTTTTCGGGTTGCCTTTCTACCTTAGGCGCAGTAGACGAATACTTAGGTTAGAATTAAAACGAGGTTGTTTAAATGGGGTTGTACACCTTACTCCTCAAAAGTAACGAAATACGTTACTCGTTACCGAAAAATATAACTAGGTTGAAGTAACTCGTTACTACCGACACGTTACGTACATGTCTGCTTTGGCCTCCTGGGCTAGCCACCTGCTTACTAGGACCATAATACGCTGTACGACAACGAAGGGTATGTTCCAAATCTTACCCGAGTAACCTGCCTCCTACGTCAGCGGGTAATACCACGTGACATTGCGAGTAAACGATCCGCGGCTCGATTTTGGAACGGCCGGGATAATTACCTGGATACTATGCGGATTGGCTTCGTCTTGGGCTACGGCAAAAGGAAAACACAGCAGCGATGGCAGAAAATAGCAGACGATCTCTTTTGATCACGGAGAAAGCACTCGAAGAGACGATAATATTAATGACGACGCGGTGTTTTCTGAGGTGGATCCGCCAGCTCCTTTCACTCACCTTCCTTTTGAGCTGTATAATCAGCGCGATAGCTGTAATTCTAGTCACGGTGCCCTAAACGCATATATTCCACGCATTGATTATGTTTGGCAGAAATTGATTCCACGTGGTGTAGCGGTACAGCGCGAGGGTGCTTTCTCAAGAATGATATGTAACTTACGTTCGCTTTGACGCGAATATGATTACAATAAAATCGTTGAAGCCATCACTGCTTTACAAGCGTTATCCCCTCATTACACACACTCTGGGGGAAACAAAAATACAACGTTATCATTTACTGCGTTCAAACATTTTCAGCCCTGAACGTGAGAATACGGCAGTCTCTCCAACGCCGTGGACGAGGATGCGGAGAAGCTGCTGTTTACGCTCGCACTCTGATAATAACAAGTATACCTTCCCGGGGAAGGTGCACGGTCTGGATCACACCGTGGTCTGGATGTAATGCAGTCAATTCGTGCGTTGAAACCAGCAAATTGCAATAACCACAAATGCTGCACCTCATTCTTTGTCATTTCGAACGTCCGCCACAAAAACCAACGGAGCAAGCGAGCTTCGGCGGCTGTCGGCGCCGAAAGCAGACGACGAACAGATCACGTGACGTATTTACTCGATTTGATCCGACGTTACCCCCCGATCGAGGAGGGTAGCGTGAGTAATTACTCCGGAGTAAACAACCCGCTTCTGGAACGCAAGTTCTGACGTCATCGAGTAAGCTCGAGTAAGTTTTGGAACGCCATGGTACGAAATCTTTACTCCGGAGTCGGATCGAGTAAATTTTGGAACACAGCCTAAGTCGAACATTATGATGATGATGATGACGATGCTGATGATGACAATGATGGTACTATATAAATTTATATCAGTAAAACATATTTTACATATTCCGTGTTATTTTCCTTGAGTTTCTCTCTTCATGGGTATGATGACAGGGAAATTAAACTTCTGTCAATAGGAATGCTGCGAATGCGATAGTGTGGACGAGCCTATTAATGTTTGCGTAGAAGAACAACTCGATTACCGTTTGGCTCTAGCTAGAAAAAGGGGTGACTGGAGGCAAAGTGTGTTAACGGCCCGAATTTCGTCGCACGTCGAGTAAAGGCTCACTCTACAGAACACAATGATTTAGGGCTCCATTCCCCACCTCTGTCCGTTTCAAACTGAATGAGCATCGTACCGGAGTGCTGTCGTGCATTACTATTGCCATGCTGTACGTAGCGTGGGCTAGCGGTCGTACCGGACTGGCTAAATTTCTCACCGGCAGCTGATATATTCGACGTTCTTTGGGGCAGGCGCTGAATTCCCACTATCTAAATTTACACGTAAAAAACACTTTAGAGCCAGAGAACGTAGTCACCAATATACTTGGGGAGGTAAAACAAGTGACCTCTGGCTTCGCCATGTGGAGTTATCTGTTTGCCAAGAAATAAATTGAAATCGGCGCTAAGCTAAATAATACCTGCAAAACGCCTGATAAAATGGAAATAAATACCTCTTCTACGATCTTAAATGGAAATACTCGCTCAGACAGTCATTTTTCACACATGCCACAAAGTGGTCTGACTTAATATAAGTTGCCTAATGACCTATCTTCCGATTGCTGGCCCGAACAGCACAAGTAAGTCTCGCGACAACAGGACCTCAGTAGCAAACTTTGTTTTCATAAGCCAAAGGTGTTTCAGTTATACCCTCTAATTACTGAACCATTCTGTCGCAAGCAGTCTTTTCAGACCGCTTGAGAAGCAAAGCATTCTTCACACAACAATACTCCGACAATTTGGACTGACTCGCATATCCGTTACTTCCTTCAAACAAATCTATTCTTCTAAAAAAAGACAGTAACATTGAGGATATTTTTCTGACTCTTGTGCTATACATTTGCAGAGAAAAAATGTTTCTATAAGGTGTTCGCGACACGCGGGCCACATCATTCCCACGGAAAGTAGGCATCGAACAGAAAGAAAAAGTGCTGATGTACTGGTCTCTGCCAAAGGAGCCATTTAGGAAACTTAATAGCGTTTGGTTTAATTAAGCTATTTTTATGTTTCAGTAGATAACTTTTAATGACTAAATTTAAAGATATAGTTTATATAAATAAAAAAATATAAATATAAATATAGTTTATATAAATACAAAAGATATAAATTTAAAGATATAGTGATTAGAAATATGCTGGAAATCATCAAACAATCCCAGATCCAGTCGCATTATAAAGATATGCGGCACGTGCAACATTGTATGACACAAAAAAGAAGAAAAAAGAAAACGTAGTTTGGAAGCGTTTTGAGGAGCTTTTCTTGCAAGATGCATCTCCGCGCAAGGAGTCCGGCTCCTCCTGGCAATAATGCCCAACTAGCGTGCGCCGCCATGCATTCTTTGCATGGCGGAAATTCACACAAGAATAGAGGTTTGTTCTTGCAATGCCACTCGAACAGCATGATGTTTCATTTCGATGGCTCGCGCCACACATTATTTTCTCGGACGAAAGAGGCGAGACGGTAGTAGCGTGTTTTGTCCACGGGGGGAGGGGGGGGGGGCAGTACCGCTGGCCTGGATATACGCTTCTGATAGGAAACCGAAATCAAGGCACCCGTACAAAATGAGTTTTTTTTTATTTATTTGTTTTTATTCTGAAACGGTGTTACTGTTTGCGCCTGCCTTATTATTATTTTATTTTTCTTTAATTTTCGACGATGTTTAGAACGTTTTTCATTGATATAGTGCCTTTAAACTTAGTAACAGAACGTTCATTACCGGAAAGTAATTAATAACCTACTTATATCAAACGATATTAATTTTGCTAAATGCGCCCTTCGGCAGAAACAAATGCAACATCAAGCTTTCTTTTTTGTGTGTGTGTGTGTAATTCAAATTTTTATCACGAACATGTTGGGCCTTGTTTCGAGAACAACATGTGTAATGGAAGTGTGGTGGCTTAGTTATTATAAATACACTAGCTTAAAATTTTGTAGCCTCTTGGACGCATCGCTTTCATCATGGATGACTGCCCTACCTCCGCGGGGAGGCTCAAAGCATTGCAGACACTCCTCAGAATAAATGGAACAAGCTGTATCTCACCTAGTGGCGCACAACAGTTCCGAAACAGTTGCTTTGATCCAGTATTGAGTTTGCCAATTGAATCCGCCCCAGCACGACCTGGAGCACCTCAAAAGACAGCCGTTGGCACTCCTTCTCAGTGCTTACGGACGTTGGTCCCGGAGGTCTGCCGGCATTTCGTTACCGAGGAAGCTCGCCAAATTGGAATCTCACTGAATTACCACGCAATTTGAAACAAAAGAAGCAAAGTGCGTACACATTGCGATGTTCAACCATGCGCGTATACGCTCTCGGCGTAAGCCACTCGCGTGCTTTCCGACTCGCCACTGTCGACAAATTAGGAAAAAGGAGCCTCAGCACAAAGGAAACTTTTGGTGGCCCCTTTCCGCCTGCTTTCTATTAGAAGAAGTTTCATTGCCAGAGGACGGCATTTCCGCTCGGACAGATACAGGAGTGTTATTACATCCGTTTGTCTATTGCAATCAAAGGAAGTGAAGTGAACTGCGATTTATTGCCGGGTGCGGTACCAATACTTCCTTCTTTTGTCCTTGTATTGGCAGTTTAAACTGCCAATACAAGGAAATACAAGGCTTACGGTTGGGATTCCAACCGGAAGCGCCTATAGTCACAGACAACTTAACAAATGCAGGGCATGGCTGTGTATGTTCACGCTCCTCGCTTCGCGATTGGTCCGTAAACGTTCTTATCGGCTAATGCTGCAAGCTGATTGGCTGCAGGGCGATAATGAAATGCTCGGGACATACCACGCCCTGCGTTTCTTAGGTTGTTAGCAACTCTAGCCCGACTTCAAATCGAAAGAGGTCAGTCAATCTTAAACATGGAGGCCTCCCGACAGCTATTGCTTCAAGGCTGCAGCTTCCTTAGGCCCCACTTTATGTAGCCGTCTCTCATCAGCTGCGTTAGAAAACTATACCTGAATTAACAGTTATGGTGCGAAGAAACCCCATATTTTGTTCGACACACACCAAGGGATCTCGTAATGAACAGTTTAGTTATAGTAACAAAAAAGCGAGAGTGTTGCGCAATAATTTGGTATTTGTTGAGAAACGATTAAGATGATAAAATAATTCTTGATATTGCCGCATCTTCGATCCACGCGGTAACGGTGAAGCGCACCCTTACGCAATATTGCGGTGTCTTAGAGGGATGTCGATGTTTAACGTTTTTGAGCACAAAGAGGGTGCTCCCGCATTTATTATAAATTCCAATTTATTTAGGACCGTTTTGCTGCTCACAAGGGGCAGAGAGCTAACTCTGAAGATTTATTTTATCGTCTTTGTTTGACCAAGGATTCCGATACACAACCTGAATGAAGAATCTGTGACGTGCGTCAATATGTGACAAGCAACAAGATTCACAAAAAATTGTTTAAAATTAATGTGGTGCAAAACAACGTACGCTACGAAGGATCTAGCAATTCGGTATCGCCTTAAGAGGGGACATCATACTGTTGGTCCTTGTTCACTTCGCTTGCTGAGAACTAGCTCCCATTTACATTTCGGCAAGAGCAAATGCCTTGACTTGGAGGAATGCACACTTACGCTCGCTTTTATCTGTCTGATATTACTTTTACAAATTGCGAATTTCTTCAGTCGCACGCTTCACTTCAACGAAAATAGGATACCGAGAAAAAATATACTTTTCCTCAACAGTTTTTACTTCACAATAGATAACTGATTTTAATTACACTTACAAACAAGCCGATGATACGAATGAAGCAGATAGCAATAGCTGTTATCTCGAAGTCAGACTCTTTGGTGGTCAAATTTGCCATGAAGGTAGTTTGCAACATGTCAACGGGTCGCAATATTCAAGTAGATAAAATACTATATTAATCGATATCTTTCAATTGAAGGTGGGAGCAATTAATTTTTACCAATATTTATGTCCTGACACAAACTTGGGAATTGAGGGACGACGAAGAAAATATATGAAACGAAAAAATATCTGTTTGTCGTTTCTTTTCCCGAGTTTGTTTTGTTCCCTTTGTGTCAAGTACACTTCACCAAGACGCTCTGCAGCGTTTTAATTCATGTCAGTTTTACACTTCTTTAATCTGATGTCATTTGCGAGAAAACGGGAACATCAAATAAACGTGTTTTGATAAAAAAACAAAATTGACGTTTATCATTTATTTGAACCCGCGGACTCTGATCCCGTTCTCCAATAATCCCATCAAACTTTATCATATACCATGATAACAAATGCTTTATGGGCACGACATATAGGTTCCAGAGAAGAATTTGTTTCTCTCTGAGATATTAAAAATTTTAACATATCGTACCGATAACTCCGATAGTCATACGATTCCTGCGCAAAAAAGCCGGCGGAGAATCGGGTATCGTTATCGGAGTTATTTGAACGATCCCCTAAAACTCCTTATTACCGTGTGGCTCGACAGTACCTTTCTGCTGCCTGCTGGTAGAGAACCTTCGTAGGCCACTTTTTTTTTTCTACATATCGTTACGGGTAATTGCCTCCTAACTAGAGTGAGTACTGTTTTTCCACGCCTGTACTCCAATAAGCGTTCGTCATGATCAAGATAAACTTAAAGCTGAACTCAAAAACTTCATAATGAGAACCTCAAATGGAATTTCGCGACCCGGTGTTCAACTATGTTTTTCTTTCTGTTTTCTTTTTTGCTTTGAACTGCCAAAGGGAAGTTTAAATGTGCGTACAAGTTGAGTATTTTGAGGAGGAAGTTGATATCAGCGGTAGGGCGGCCGCCGCGGGCGTAATTAGGGGTCCGGCAGATAAGGCGTCGCCGCCGCGTTGGACGACGCTCAATCGATGTGAGGCCGCTAATGAAACTCATTTGCAACAGAGAGCCTACATTCAAGAGTGCAAACAACTCGAACAGTATAGAGTGCTTGCAATATCACCGCGGACGCCCCCGGCCAGATCGGTAGGAACCGCGTGTGCCTCGCGTGGAGAGGAGGAGGAAAGGCGGATGGAGAGGGAAATACGTTGGCAGCTTTTTAAGCGTCCCCCTTGCAGCTCGCATTGCAAACGAGGCCCATAAACCACGCGACCCCAACTCGAAGAGTTGGAGGGACTGCCACAATCTGGGCGCACCAATTTGCGGCAGAAAACGGCCACGGGGAAACAGCCGCGTCGGGAACGAGGCCGAGCGCCCACCTTCCCGCGACTACATACCGGGAAGATGAGGGCGATGGATTCGGAAGTCTGCGGCGAAGGTGTACGGTCGGTGTTGGCCAGAGGGAACCCGTAACGCGTGCGCAATTATTGCGAGCGTATATCGATATTGCTTTCTGTGCGCTCCCTCAGTGTGCTACGTACAGTATCTGCGTAATCGTTGTTTCCATTTCGAAGTAACGAGAAGCAGATTGTTCTGGGAAGGCTTGCCTATAGTTTCAAGACGACTACTCGGACGTACAAAATGTTAGATGGGTCGTTTGGAAAGTTAGATGGAGAGTGGATGGAAAGTCTTAAAATTTAATGTCACGTGTCTCCGATTTAAAGGGGTAAATTGGCTGTTGCAGAACGACGGCAAACTTGGGGTCTTTTACGTGTGTCGCGGGATGCGTTAGTGACTGCCATAATTGGCTTCGATATATGCCAGTCTAGACACTGGACGTCCTCGACGTGTTACGTCTAATAGGACGCTTTTCTTGATTTAAAATTGATAACCGACGTCAGAACTTCCCACAAAAATATTACATCTCTGACAAAGAGAAAAAGAAAAAATATTACTGAAGATTTTTCGGTACAAAAAAAAGGTCATTAGTCTTCAAAATATTCGTTAGTAAACACATAACGTTATCTACCCAAGGAGGACGCTCACTCGGCATTTAACCTGCCAACAGGTTATATATACTTTTAAATTTTATTTATTTTTGCTTCGTACAATTAGTGAATAGAATAGAGCTCATTGCGATGTTACAAAAAATTTGGAAGTGAATTTTTGTTGTGTTTTCGATGGGTGTAAATTTGGAAACTTTGTGTTGTAAAACTTTTCTACACTGCAGTATCTCTAAAACATAATGGACATTATATCTAAATAAATAATAAAGATAAATGCTAACGCCCTGACCGCGCACGAAAGCAAAACGTTATGGGAGCATGTTACCCGAAGAAAAACTTTTCGGCGCACTGGGCATAAGACGAACGGACGACTCTCCAATAGCAGAGGGGCAGCGCCCTTCGACCGCTTAGTTCCTATAGTCGGTGACAGGTCAGGAGTGAAGTGGACGGTCCTCCTACCTCTCTCCCTCTTGGCAGAGTGAACGCTGGAGAGGATGGGACCTTCTCTTCAGCGTTTGCTCTGCTGAAGTGGAAAAAGGTGGGAGGAGCTTCCACCTCACTCTTGACCTGTCAAAAAATGTAGGTGACGAAGCACCAACCGGTAAGGGCCATAAGAGGCAAAGAAACCATACTCTACTTCTGCTATAGCTCACTAAATGTAAATCAGTTGCGGGCACAAAAAAAAGAATATCTCACTTACATTAAGAAGGGTGAACAGGACATCCATGGTTTGCTCGCACGCGTTTGGTAACGCTGCTTACAACTCGTAAAACTGAATACTGTAAAACCCTTAATTTTCGCGAACTTCGCGAAATTTAAGGGCACGCGAAAATTTCGGTCCATACAGGTTAAAGAAGAAAAAAAAAGAGTTTTTAAACAGTCTAAATAAGACACGCGCGCGCAAAAAAAAAAAAAATTAATCTTACGCGAAAAAGAAAAAAAAGAAAAGAAATGGAGCAATAGTGTTGGCGCGAGACACGATTTAGTCGGTAGTCACCGCTGTTCCACTTGTTTTCTCTCCCCGCATTTTGGGCGCGTGGAGGAGAGGTGGATCTGCTTGGCCATTACGTTGAAGTGGAGAGAGTGTAGGACCATATCGTTGAGGTGGAAAGAGTGTATGACCATTCCGTAACGTCACGAACTTTGTTTTTGTTTTTCTTTTCAAGGGCTTTTAAGGAGTTTTAATGCAGGCGTCTGGAATTCACGAAATGTTGTGGCCGTGATTATGTCCCCTTTGACCGATTCCCGAAAATAAAAAGTTTCACAGTATTGCAGATGAAAAAAAAGAACACACACCGAAGACACTTAAAATTGCTAACGTGAAGGAATGCTAAAGCACTCCTACACGCAGCGCATTCCAATAATCAGCGCGCCACGCCCCCCCCCCCTCCCCGGCTTCACGGCTTTCGTGACGAAGCATTTGCGTTGCTATGCTTTTCTTCGTGTTTCATTTCTGAGGCGTGTCCGCTTTGACTTTGAGCGTCCCCGCCTGCTTCACGGCTTCCATGACGAAGCATCTGCGTTGCAGTGCTTTTCCCTGTGTTTTATTTCTGAGGCGCGTCCGCTTTGACCTTGAGCGGCGCGTGCTTGATGACGTATTTTTATGGCCATCTTTCGGGGACAACGCCAACGCCTTTTCACATAATGGGACATATGAAGGCCCGTTCACACAGTCGCGTTCGGAGCGACCACTACGCTTACGAACGAATGGAACCGGTTGGAACGACGAGTTGCCATAGCAACGAAGCGCCAAACGGTCGTTTCGTTCGTGTTCGTTCAGAACGCAAGGAGTTGAGCCGGGCTGAACTTTTCGTTACGTTCGGGAACGACGGGAGCGACAGACCAATCACAGGTCGAGGAGAGCTCGGTCGCGCGCGTTGTATGCCGGTCGCGGGCCGGCTCCTTCTATTTGCAAACATGGCGTCGGTGGTGATCGTCGGCGTGGACGGCGTGGTGGAAGTTCATCGTTCCCCGTAAAAGCGCTATCCTTGACTGTGAATTTTCGTCGTGTGTCGCTATGATAACCCATCACGTACTAGAAGGGAAGATCCACCTCCTCGTGCGGCGATCACGTGGCGGCACTCTCAAGACAGCAGAAACGCCCGTGCCGTCGTGTTTGTTTACTTCGACTACAGTGGTGCTTTCTTAGCATTTGTGTCCTCGAACATCGCCCGGATTTCTTTTTTGGCGCATTCCACGCGTGTGCTCAAGTTCAAGGTATTACTGGTGCGTACCGTATAAAGGATGCGAATTTTCATGTGTTTTCATCACCCGAGAAAGGTGATTAGTGTTAGCAATCCTGAACGCTCGCAATGTCTATCTGATCACGAAATTATATTTCTACGTTGCTGTATCGCTGCTAAGATTACGCCGTCTTTTTATAATCGTAGAAAATGCGTGTGGCGAGATTTGTGCTGTTGGCAAAGTCGTGTATTAAAGTCGTGATCGTGCAAGACGGCGTACTGCATCATTTTCTTTTTAGTGCACTACCCTGCAAGCGTATCCTGAATAAAATAAATAAAGCTTGAGGTCATAGAAGACGGTGTGTCTATTTTCTGTTACGCAAGTGAGTGGCAGCGCGTCACCTTCTTTTTAGAGGCACCGCTGAAACAGCTGACGGCGGCGGAGAAGCGGCGGCCGTGCTGCCGACCCGCTGCGCTTTTTGCAGCGGTTGCAGGAGTGTACGCGCGGCGCAGAGTGGTCGTTCCGGTCACAACGGACGCAGTCGTGGATAACGGGTTCGTTTCAGATGTCTGAACCAGCCTTTACACAGCTATTGTAGGCGCACAGCAGATCATCGTGACTGTACGCCGTAGCCGAAACCTCCGGCAGCTCCGGTGAGGACTTCGCGCCGGGCACGAAACCGGTCGCCATGTTTGTAAGCGTAGCTGGGTTGCTTACTATTGGCTAGGAACAAGAGCTGAAGCTCGTTTCTCATTGGCTGTTGATTCGTGTTGTTGCATGCGGTTCCATGTGTGTGTACACGTCGCGCACAGTTGTCGTTGAAGTCGCAGCGGTTGCATTCGTTCGTACGCATAGTGGTCGCTCCCGGTCTCTCGCTGGGTCTTGCGAATGGACTGCGACGACAGTCGAGACACTCTACACCGTTGAGCAGTTACATTGCTGCGTTTAAATTTAGCGCCCTTAACTTTCCTTTGTATTGAACGGACGATCTTCGCATGGCATTGTGACGTCACGTGACACCATGACATCACGTGACCCTTAATTCCGCTAAATTTAGCAGATAAATTCGACGTGAATTTTTTCGCTGTATTTAGTGGGGCAATTGTGACACTAAAGTCATGACGCGACGGCGTGACGACACTGTGACGTCGCGACACTTTGACATCACATTGTGACAAGAGTGAGATTCCCCGTTAAAGTTAGCGGCCCACGATACACACACGGAATCCTGTGCGAAACCTCGCCGATGACGGCCATCGCCGCAGAAAGAACGGGCGTCTTACTATCTGCGTATCTCGTATCCCCTGGGGTTGACGACGAACGAGAGCACGACCAGGGCACCCGGGAGCGCCCACGAGAGGAGGCAGTAGTCGCGGGTGCGCGGGCGCAGCAGCCGGGCCGACGGCGGCACCGAGGGCGCCAGGGCCGCCGAGCTGCGCAGCCGCCGGTACAGGTGGATGCCGTACGACAGCATCCAGAAGCTGGCCACCAGGAACAGGTAGTGCAGCACGATGGCCACGCTGTAGCACACTTCCTGCGAGGGTTGCCGGATAAGCTTCTCTCGGAAGGCAAGAACAGTTAAGGCACGTCCCAAAGAGGTCCTCTCGGGAGGCATGAACAAGTTAAGGCACGTTAACACAGGAGTTTGCTTAGGACCGATTCCTTGCGATTTCTTACGACGAGAAAACATACTGGCACGCTGGCGCCACCTATACTGGCACACTGGCGCCACCCTGAGACTACATTTCACAAAAACGAAGGTTTTTAGGTATTCGCGAGACCAAATGTACGTACTATATATGATAAACGGTCGTGTATAATGCTGTCAACGCTATTCAAGCCAGAAAACAAATGACGCGCAGTAAAAGCAAATACTGTATACAAAAACTTCAAGTGTTCCACGTCTACCTGATAGATGGCGCCAGTCTGTTCTCTCGTCGTAAGAAATTTTAAGAGGTTTTAAGGCACGCGGTCGTAAGCAGTCGCAGGTGTGTATGTAACCAACCCTTACACGAAAGCAGAAGGCCAGTGTCTACCACCGAGACCGTGGTACAATCACAATCAATATGACCCGAAACATCCGATTCGGCCTTTCTCTTTGTCTGCAGTCCCCACAAGCTTTATTAGGGTTCTATTTGTCAGGGAGTTCGAAGGATAGGACGTCAATTTTTCATTTCATTTCATGTTAGAACCACATTTAATTAAGAACTGGCAAGTACGCCGAAGAGCATGAAGGACACCTCATGTTGAATGCGACAGCACACTTGGTACAGTGAGCCCGCGGGAGCGTTCGGTCAGCTTTCAGTCGGATGCTGTTGTCTAGTGCGGGGGTCTCCAAACCCCGGCCCGCAGGCAAGATCTGAACCTCGGAAGTGCTCCGACTGGCCCGCCGCTAGCCGCGGTGTGTCCACTGAAGCCCGGCCTGCGGCCCGCTTCCATGGCAGACCCGTTGCCAGCGGAGCAAAAAAAGTGCGCATAAAGAAACGGCGGCGCGACGCGCTCTAAATGCGCAAACTAATATACCAGAATACTGTCTAATATACCAGAACACTGTCATCAGTGGCATTATCATTCTTAGTGCCCTGCTTCATGTCTGTTTAACAATGTTAAAATTATATTGCGTTCTCATGTACAGTGTTGCAGATACTAAACAGATCCACGCGAGCGGGGGTTTATTTATTAAGGATCGTTTGACTGGTGGCTTACGTTCAAACTAGTGCTGACGTCAGACTCGTCCATGTGGAGCAAACAGGGGGGAGGCCTATCAACGCGAACTGCTGTCTTTATCTGCCGTTTCGAGAACCTTCTCCCCTTTCAATCAGACAGCGGTGACACAGGCCCAGACGATAACGGCTGTTCGCGTTGATAGAATCCCGCCTGTTTGCTCCACATGGACGGGTCCTGACGTCAGCGTTAGTTCGAACGTAAGCTACCAGTCAAGCGCTCCTGAGAAAAAGAAAAAAAGAAAAACGCCCACTCGCGTGGAGCTTTTAGTATCAGGCATGACTGTACACTGCGCTTAGTGTCCTCTTTCACAATTATTGCATATTGTCGGCATTAGTTGTATCATTCTCATTAGTCCTTCGCACTGCGTAAATGTGGCAAAGTGCCAATGCGCTTTGATTTATGCCTGGTGAGTTTGCAAGGTCACAAGTGTTGAGTAATGTCATAGTTAGCTAAATATTAAATTTTCATTTGACGTATACGTAACCATTCACGTTAGTGTTTTAATACTCTAGCAATAATTTCTCTGTTTAAACGATTATCTAGATTTTTTATTCTAGTTTTTCTTCAATTGTAAGTATTCTTTTCTTTATTGTACTCCTCAATACTGCGACAGATTGCTAATTCGGCCCCTTAACCAAAAAGTTCAGAGGCCCCTGGTCTAGTGGAAGTGTCTGGATACGGGAAAGCGCAGTTACATTTTATGATGAGCGCAGATGGGTGCCTCAATGATGCTTGATGATGACCTGGATCACTTCATTCGGATCCTTCCAAGTCATTCTTAAACTTACACATTTTCACGAGGCATGGCAATCACCGATGATTGAATGATGTATATTGGAATGAAGCGCATACTCTTGCCGAGAGACACAAGGTACTGGACAACGCTCTATTCTCTTTCACACGCAGCTGACAGCGCAATCAAAAGCAGAGCGGTAAGGACGTCGCAGTTCGAAATAAAATTGTTTTTGCACACGCACTCTTGGAAGGAAAGCTCTTCATAAAGTAGCGCTCTCGCGACTGTACCTCGCACAACAAGACAATAATTCTCGGCAAGCCGTAGAGCATAGCATTACACGTTCAGTTTGTTCGGAACAGTTGATATTCCGCAGTACGACATTTTATCTTTTTCTCGCTATTGATCGATATAATGCAACCCATCGGAATTGGATTTTTACGCGAGGTCGCTCGAGCGCACGTTCAAAGAAAGTTCGCGCTGCATACTCGGATATTATGCGATGCAAATACCACTCCTGCTGGTTTCCACGTAAAAAGAAAAAGTTATTATTGCGGCTTGTATTTGTATAATATTTATGCGTCGTGTACGCTCAATACCGCTGCTTGGCAGCCATTCTTCAGTCTCGTTCCATCTCCCCCACAGCGTAGACAAAATTCGCCTCTATGATGGAACACTTAAAGCACGCTATACAAATAGATCCAGTGTTTAAACTTCGAGATACCAGCATATCGTTAAACGCCGCTGTATCTTAAATGACATGGATACGATTGTACGCTTCGAGTATACTCACAGCTGTATTAAAATCGGATGAGCTGCTGAGTTAGCGTTCTTCCACTTCACCGCTATAAAAACAAACAATTTGCGTGGCACAAAAAAAAAAAATACAGGATGCATAGCGTTGCAGCTCTTTCGAACACGGGGAAATTATGAGTCCAGCCAGCCCTTTATATAAAAAGTTTTAAAAATCGATTAAAACACAACTTAAACACCGCCTAAAGGTAACTTTAGCAAAGATGATGATAACGTGGTAAATTTTGAATCCTTATTTGGTACGAGTTCGCAACAGGTGGGAGTGTAGCGTATCAAGAAAGTGTGAATTTGGTTAGGTGATAATGAACGGCCTCTAACTGAGGAGTGCCACGCTCCTACTCTATTTTTCTCAGAATTACTTTTTAAGGCGATAGCTTTAAGGAGCCCGTTGTGCAAAAAAGCCGGCGCCGGCGGACCGGGGAAATCTGATTGGTAGATAAGTAACTCATTCACCTAAAAAAAAAAAAAACTAGAAGAATTCTGGGAGGAGCGGGATCGAGCCCATACCCTTCGGTTGCGAGCCTGACAAGCCACCCACTAGGCCACGCAGACACGCTTGAACGATTTGGAAACGGGTGGGGATTTATATTTAGCTACCACGTTCCACTCTTAAATGCGAAGCTTAAGCCTCCTCCTGTAAGATATTCCCCGTTTCACTTGAAGAAGGCCACAGCCCACAGTACGATCCTACGGAGCTAATCACGCAGCGGCAAAAGGGCAACGTAACGGTGCTCGCAGCGCCGTGTCTGTGGGTGTGCTTTCACCAGCCATACCAATCACGCACAGACAAAAAAAAGCGCAGGATAGCGGCGTATTTACTGTGCCTGATTGGTGCAGTCGGTAATAGTAAGCGCACATAGGCGATGAGTGCCATATGACGACGAACTTTTGGCGCTTGCTTGATAGACCGATCTCACTAAGCGTTCGGCGCATGCGTGACACCGCCATAACTTTAGTTCACAGGAGTCAGACGGCCGTGCACGCGGGGGCTCGTGCCGTCTCGTGCTCCACACGCGCAGAGCTCCAGCGGGGTTGTCGCACGTGCAGAAAGACTAAAGTTCCCTCGATGCATTGCGGCAGTGGTGGCGTAGTCAAACTGGCTGGTGAGATCGGTCTATTGGATTCACTGCATCGTAGCCTCGGTCGGACGTAGAGTGAAACGGAGTATAATTTCGTTGCACGCGGCCGTGCATTATGAGCTGAAACGTCGTACACTTTCTGCAATACTGTACAACGAACCCTTTTTTCTTATGTCACACCCGGTAATTCTATATGTACTATAAACAAGAGGCAAACATATAAAATAAAAGGAAGCAGTTGATCGCTTACTCGTATTGACGTAGCCTGGACGCCGGCAATGTAGACAATTTGAATGAAGGCCACCGAGATCAGGAGATTCATTTTGATTATTGAGCTTTCGGAGATATCTTTCCTGAAAAAGAGGAGAGCGAGCGTGAAAACTCTTTAGTGGGAGTTGTCAAATATGGACCAAAATGGTTAAAGAAAGAAAACATTGTAAGCGCATAAACATTCTAACGCAAGGTCCCGGGATAATGTCAGTGAATTACAGAATTGCACGCTTGTCATGGCTCACTGGAAAACAAAAGTGTGTTGGGAACCCAGAAATAGGTTTCACTAAAATTGTGTGATATGATAAAAACTTAATATCCTGCGCAAGGAGCGTCTTATTATAAAGTGAAGAAAACAAAATTCCTTTCAAACTTTTTTAAACAAGACAGAAAGCTCTGCGTTTGAAAATATAATGTAAAGCACTTTTCCCAGCAGCATTCGAGAGAAAAACTTCAATAAACGCAGAGTACCAACTCGTTTTTAAATAATGCTTCTGCAGTGGTTACCTTTTGTCTTGATTGTTCGTGTAAGTCGCGTTCAGTTACATGAAAATGATCGTCGAGAAAGCGAGCTGGTACGTATTAATACAAAGTTTGATACCCTGAGACTGGGAAGGAAACTTGAAAGTATAGCGACATAAGAAATGTGACAGACGAGCCTGTCACATTTCTTATGTCCCTTTTAATATATCTTCAAGTTTCCTTCCTTGTCTCAAGGTTTAAACATCATGAACAGTTAGATGCTCGCAAAACCGCTTCCTAATTTATTAGAAAGTTCAGATATTTAAAGATTGCTACGTTCAGTTAAACGTCTCTAAATGTATGTAGTTTCAGAGTGCAACGTATTTTCGTATATATGACTCTTTCGGGTTTTTTTATTTCATAATTTATTTCATTTTACTGCTACCCGGGACATATATGGTTCGTGTAAAGAGATTATATTGTAAAACAATTAAACATTAAAGTATTCGATTGTTCCACTTTTCTTTGAACGACGGACCCCTGCCTTTTTATAAGCGAAACTCACGACGCTGGGCGCACACGTGTTCAGCCTGGCACGTAGCATAGACCACTGGGACAGGATTTACATACTACAGTGACAATGTCCAGTAGATATAATATATAATAATAATAATAATAAAAGTTTGCTGCTATGAGCAAAGAGGAAGTTTAGTACTGCGGACGCATCAAAGCCAACAGGAGGCTCTTGCATGCCGTCCTCCAATAAGAAAACAATATGTAGCTGTGTAGCTACGGAAAATACAAACAATATAAGAAAAAAACGAGAAATGTAAACACAATTTCTTGAACGGCAGTCACTCTAGTTATAACGGGAATATTTTACGCGACAGAATACTATGCCCACACTAAAACAGAAATCAAGATCAATGTAAAAGCAAAACAAAATACCGCAAAACTTAATACTAATGCGATTAAAACAAATTCCCCAAAAGAGTCTTTACTTAATTATAACGTGTCCCACAAAAGCAGAATACCAAACATACAATCATACCAAACAAGCAAAGCATACAAACATACAAAAGACAACTTATACAGCAGAAACATCGCATATCTCCGGTTTATATCCCTTCAAACCAGAGTTCAGCCGAATACAAAACGTGGAGCTAAAATAATAATCACAAAAAAATATAAGCGCATTATCAATACAAAGATTATTTAGCAAATGCGGGAGTGGGAAATTTAACGTTTCGTAGACATACCTTGTTCGCTACGTCCATGTCTCTGCGTTATGGATAGGATACGGCGGGAAAATTTTGCTTTTTTTGGGCACATTAAATAAACAAATTATTATTATTATTATTATTATTAACAGCGCGAGTATCTCTAGAAAACCCGAGCCTTTTTTTTCGCTTTTAAAGCTACTACAGAGCTTGTAGTGATATACTTTCTAGTTATTAACTTTCTTACAGTTCTTAAATTGGTCGGCAGAGTGGAAGTCGTACTGCGCATTACATATTCCTCTCAGTATTTTCTTCAGCAGCAAACACACTTTTTCAATATTATTCGTTGTTGTCCCCAAAACCAGATAACAATACGTTAAACGGGTGTAGAATAGGGATTCATAAAGTAACAAAAAATGCTCGTAGGTAAAACAGATCGATAGCGATTTACCATCCCCACTACCCAAGCAAGCTTTGGAATAATATAGTTTATACGACTGTCTCAGCTCATTGTCTCGCTAAAAGCACACCTAGAGTTTTTGAAAGAACTAACGCTTTCGATGGGAGGCGAACCATAGCAGAGAATTTTTAATGAAACCGCACGCTTATTTTTTGGTAGTTTAATCACTGCTTTTGTTTTATGAATAATAATTTTTAGTGAATCGCTGCCCCCCCCCTCCCCAGCTTTTTATATTTGATCAACTAAAGTTTGCCATATCAAATAATTCATCACAGGTTTTCCTAAAAACAAATATGCTTGTGTCATCTGCGTATAATAAAAATGTTACCTTATTCTTAACGTTGATGCTATAATTAATGAACAAATTAAAAAGAAAATGTCCCATTATGCTTCTTTGTGAACACCTGGTGCAATAGACCTAGTGGAAGAATGACCGTTAATGTTAACGTATTGCTGGCAAAGTTGTAGGTATAAGTTAAAGAAGTAGCGCATGTCCGCGAATGCCGTAGATTTCAAGATTTTGTAATAAGACTTCATTACGATGACAGTCAAACGCTTTTGTAAAATCTAGGAATATCCCTAGAACTAAGTTTTTGCTTTCAAACTGTTCCAAAATAAATTCCTTTTGGTAAAGTAGGGCTTCTCTGTTGAACAGTTTTTCCTAAAACCAAATTGCGATGAAGTTATGAGGCCAAATTTATTGGAAAAGTCTACTAAACGGTGATAGAAGCAACTTTTCCAAAGTTTGGAAGATACAGGCAATATAGAAATTTGTCTAAAGTTGCATAACTGATTTATATCTCCCGGTTTGTACAGTACAGACACCCTCGCTATTTGCGTTCTTCTGGGAAACACAAGATTCCAGAAAAAAATTAAAGGTATAAGTTAACACGGGAGAAATTAGGTCATCAACGTGCTCAATGGGGCGAATTCGCATTCAATCAGCATCACAGCTACCGCTATTTTTTGGGTGCATAATCACACCAGTAATGTCTGAACACACAATTGGTTCTAAAAATATAGATCTGCAGTTCCTCTGAGAAACA
This sequence comes from Ixodes ricinus, assembly GCA_037355805.1. NCBI lineage: Eukaryota > Metazoa > Arthropoda > Arachnida > Ixodida > Ixodidae > Ixodes > Ixodes ricinus. Next base: position 165,196 of record JAZHYW010023084.1, on the reverse strand, counting down.
TATTTGCAATGGTCATTAGTATTGGCACTACCATATATATTTACGAAATATTCATTAAACATACTTGCCACATCTCGTCCGGCTAAACTTACACCTCCATACTGCAATGTCTGGATGTAATTCGATACATCGAATCCTTCGAATACCATCGAACCGAGATATTTCCATATTATGTCAGTGCGACCATTTGGCAAGACAAAAAAAAAAAAGAAAAGTAGTAATTTTTTTTTTTTTTTCTTGAGCTCTTTGGTCGAGCTGTTCCGGTAAGGCTTGAATTCCTTTAGAATATCCGGGTCGCGCGTCTTAACAAAACGTTTATATAGTGCAGGTTTCTTTCAATTATTTTCTTGATCAAACTGGAAGTTACCCATTTTTAGAAACCTTTTTTATATATCTATATTTTTTAATTTGTGTGGAAAGTGATGTTTATACAGCTTGAGAAATCGCTCTAAAAATAAGTTATAGGCATCATCAATAGTTTCCTGCGTAAGCACCGTATGCCAAAATATAGCTGCGATGTTGCGTCTAAATGCATCGAGGCTATTTTTGTCCACATTTCGGAAAAAAACGCAGCTTGGTATTTCGTTAGTTTTCGTAAATAAAAACCTGACATGCATCGATATATCACCTAACATATTACATTGCTAAAAGAAGCCGCGAGTTTGTTTTCTTAGAGTACATCATGTAGCAAGTTTGGTGTATGTTAAAAATAATGTAAATCTAACAAGAATAGAAAAGTAAAAAAGCTACGAAAACTTTCAGACATGATGCGACAAGCTCTGACTCGCAACTAAAGATTGTTTCTGTGAAAGAAAAACTAAATGGAAAACGAACCCCTAAAGCAGATACAAACAAAAATTAAAGGGAGCGCCCCTGGTGGATCCTTAGGGAATGCGTTAGTATGACTCATGGGAAACGCCACACACGCCCTCCTTTGAAAAACGCTAACGCTGACCCCTTCACTTTTCTGTATTGGCTTTCTTTTTCGCTACCTCTATTTTTTGCTGCCTCTTTCTGGCTTCGTTACGGGGTCAGTCTTAGCGTTTCCCAAAGGGGGACGAGTGTGTGGCGTTTTCAAACGGTCATGTTAACGCATTCTCTAAGGATCCGCCGATGAATCTGCTTTTAATTTTCGTAGCACAAACCAAAGCATATGCGACCCGAACTCCTGCAAGTTCAGACTCCCCTCATGCATCTGCGCACGCATTGGCTTCCGCCCCGTGACGTGGCCTCTCTCTCGCCTTTGTCCTTCATTCCCCTCCTCCTCTCTACGCTGCGCGCTTCCCTTTCCACTGTTTTGACTACATACGGACGCCGTCAGCTTTCGCCTGTCATGAGTGTACTAATGCGAACGTATTAAAACAAAAGCACATACACTCACTAACATGTCCACATGGCTTCAGCGGAAGGCGGGTTTTTTTGACAAAACAACTTCATGTCATTCACAAGAAATCATAATATACTTTCTTACTACATCAGCTCACATACGCGTGTTTCTCACTGCCACGAATTTCCCATATATTTAAGATGGACAATGAGTCAAACTTTTCTCTTGGCACCCTAGAGCGCAGTAACTCGTAACTTTCTTTACGAATGCATAACCGGGAACCGGGAACTAAAATTGGAGGGCGCGAGTGTTAACGGTGTCTTTCATAAAATATATGTCAGGGAGAGAAGGAATCGTATTTCTCCTGAATGGTACACACAAGTGAGACAGACGATAATGTTGGCGCCGCATGTCGGCAACTCTACATACAAATGTTTTTTCATCATGAAAGTGCCGTGAAAAGTCTGATAGTATAAAAAAAATATCTGACTCACGAAGTCAAATCTATAACCTTTCCGTATAGCACTTAGGAAAATGGCAGTGGGGCCAAAATAGGAACCTGTCTTCTTTGATAAAAGCGCACGTGCTCTACACGTAAGCGTCCTCTCAATTAAAATAAGAATATTCCTCTGCGAAGAGAGCTAGGTAAACAAGTTTCTTAAAGTGTCAGGTCCAACGCTCCCATAACACATCGATTGCCTCTAGGGTGTTTTGAGGCGGCGAGAGGACTCTTACCGTCCTTCGACAGGAATTGATGGATTTGCTCGGACGGCAGTCAATCACGCGCGATAGGCATTTGCTGGCATGCGCTTGTATTTTCCTTTTTGACTGGAGCAAAGGCTCTTGCTGCTCTCATGCGAAATGCAGTGAGGTAGCCTCGGTAAGCTTTCGGGATCGATTGCGGCGATTCCCTTTGTTCTTTTCACGTGCACTCGTGAGCGTGGCGCAGGCTGCTCTTAGTATGATAGTGCGCCTCAGCCATTTGTAAAGTTAGTTTGACTGATGGATTGATAAAGTGAGTGCACTCGACGCGTGCTGCACCCTTTAAAAGGAACGAAATAGTACCCCGCTCACAGACACGGTAAAACTGGCGCGTTGCGAGTTCGCTATTTGGTGAAGTACAGCCATCCGCCTGACGGCTGAGAACGTTTAGGGGAGGCGTCATCCATCAGCGAACACCTCGATTTGTTATGCCCGAGAAAGGAAAGTTCCCGCAAGAGCGACCGAACGTAAGCTTGAACACGAAACACTTTTCGGTGCATTAGATATAGTAAATGTCCTAAACATTAGAAGATCACTACTGATTTAATGGTGAACCTCCTTGCTCTTAAAGATTGTTCTTATTGCTCTTGCAGCAGTTGAAAATGCTGTTGTTACTATAATACAGCCGCGACCTAATCTGCTATAACCCCTTGACCGAGCTGCAGCATCAAACTATAGACTTGACTTTCCGCCTATAAATGAAGGAAATTGAGGATCGACCAATCGTCATGTCTGAGCAGACAGACGAAATTGGACGTCCTGGCAACGACAATGTTCAAGATAGTGCTCGGGTGGATATGAATAGAGCCTGCGGGAAGTTTCACTTGAGAGAGCAAGTAAAGCGGCATTGAACATCAGTGGTTTTTGAAATGCTAATGATTTACAAATTATTTTTAAGACTGCTTATGATTTGAAGCACCATGGTCTATACCCGTAGCCGCCGGATTTGGAATTGTGATTAGTCAATTTTTTAAGGCTCTTACATCTGCTAAGTTCACTGATACAATAATAACGGCAAGTAGAAATTTCGGTTCTGCTTTGAACGCGAGCTTGCTACTTCGATCATACTCCGGCCTCTCGTGAAGTTCGAGTGTGCACACACAGCCAAAGTACGGCGGAAAGCAATGAGCGCGCAAAATAACAACTGAGCATGAAAAAAGCAAAAAATGAACACGCCCTGCCCTATTTGTTTTCTCGGTGACTATTCTCAACTAAACTCACAAGCCATTAATCCGCTTTCCTATGTTCCACAATTTGGCTTCTAGGCCGCTCCAGCTTTCGCTCCAGCTTTCGCTGCACCTTTAGATTGATGGAAACTCCTTGCTTCTCTCCTTTGCGCATTTTCTGCTGGAGAATTTCGGGTCTTTAGGAGTCGCGAATAGAAACCGGCTGTAGAATATAGATCAACTGCAGGTTTCAGGCCAACCTCTGAAACGCATTCCCAGTATATTTGTTCATGGCTACTGTCCTTCGTGTGTGGAAAGCGACACGCGACATAATCCTCCAGTACGAGAGGGTTATGCGAAAATCACCATACTGTTTCGTTCTGGAGACAGAGTGGTCAGCTTACACATTGTGAATTCAGAGTTCGGTGGTGATATACTCCAGAAAACGTTAGTCCGTCCAGTTTCCCGCAGAGCAGTTGGGAAGTCAATCGCAGCGCTCCGTGGAGGGGTGCAAAGTAAACCTATAGTACTAAAGGTAGTACATTCAGAGTGATACTCGGCAAGATGGGAGCATGTGAAACGTAATGCCCAGTTTCAGATCCCCCATAATATCCTGGGGACAGCTTGCTATACTATTACGTGCAATGACAGATGATGACATTTTATTAATTTTTATTTATTTTAGGATTGCCATTTCTTTATTTATGTAAAGGATACTGCAGTTCACAGATGCGGTTCAACCCAAGTATGGGAACGTAAAAAAAAACAGTATGTTTTAGCCTGCTATATTGTAATCACGAACATTATATCGCGACAGAATTAATCGCGTCTGCAAAGCCGTCAAGTGACGGAGGGTCACATGGTTCATATTTAGGAAACTCGTAAAAACAGCGGTCTAGCGCTTTACAAAAAAAGCTAAATAAGACAAGAGTGAGTCCATGTGATAATCGATTCGTGTGTTGCACACCAAAGCTGAAGCAGTTTGGCAGTCGCGCAAGCAGAGTGCGGGCGAGCACCGAGCGGACGACGTGCGCCATCTCTCGTGCCTTGCGTGCGCTAAAAATGTGACGTTGCCCATCCTTCTTTCTCTTAGTCTCCCGTCCTCGGATATGCCGTGATGTGGAAGCTGTGACGGGCGAGTCATGACAACTGCGCCTCCGCCCCTCTCTTCCTCGTTCCACATAGCAGCGTCGAATTTTGTAATGTCTAGGTGCAGAACGTTTGCATCCTTAAATACGAGTAGAAATTGAGAGAGAGGGGAAATGAGAGCTCGCAGGGGCGCCAGAGCTCGGAGCCAAAATGATATAGCTTCTCCAATACTGGAAACTTCCCCGAAAACCTATGGAAGCGGCGGCGAACATGACATTGGCGCCTCTAACGGACTCGGAGTTTACGGAAGCAGACGACGCAATGAAAAAGTATAGGCTCCGCAACGTCCTCGAGCTTTGCGAGCCCCGTTTCGTCACCCCAACAGCTGAAACATTTCATTGCGCATAGAACGCTTGCAAAGCGGAATCCACTGATCGCAACTGCAACGACAATAAAATAACAACGCGCGCAGAAACAAAGATAGAGCAGTTTATATAGCGGTTTCAAACGCGACTCAGGGGACCACACGCGTTTGAAGCGCATCTGGGAAGCAGAAAAAAGGTGTTTAGCTACTCGAACTACGTCGTAAGAGGTTACTGTTGATCCGTTACAAACTGCGTTGTCACAATTCCTTACCTGAATAGGTGATTATTAAAACGTGCGCAAACAACATGTTAAGATTACCAGAGCAAGCACACCAGCCTTGCAGTCTAACAAAAACAAAAAATAACGAGAAAAATGACCGTGCAAACACTTTCCAAGGCTTTGCCAAAAATATAGGGTCCCCGTCCCAGGCAAAAATAGAAAGAAATCGGGAACAGTCACGGAAAACGGCGAATGAAACAAAGAAGTTAGCATACGATACAAAGATAGAAAATCACCCAGCAAAGACCTCCTTCAACGACGACGATCGCGCGGGTAGTCGGTAGGAGCAGACTTGTGAACGTTACTTGAAAAATGTAATGCATTACAATTACAAATTATCGAGCTTCAAATGTAATGGATTGCCGTCACAAATTACTTTCGCTGAAAAGTAACGGATTAACTTACTCGTTACGTTACAAATTACTTTCACGTTAAGTTTCCCGTACATTTATCGAGAAAACAGTTGAAACAATTTTGATGTTTTCAAAAGTGTTCTGCAACATTACTTTCCAATTCTCATACATTCGCATTATGGTAGTCCTTGTAAAAATTAAATATTGTATTTAAGAGAAAGAACATAGGTCCACTTCGTTCACCTGTATGCTGACAAGGCAGCGAAAGCTGCAACCACACCCACCATCCCGCTAGCTTACGGCGACCGGACATGATCCCTGGAATTCTGCAGATAAAGCTAGCGGTGCGAATGCTCAGTAGGAATGTCTACCTCCGCTAGGAGATTCAGAGGTAAAGAACCGATCTACGAAAGCTCCTTTTTGTAATGGGTCTTCCAAGCGTAAGCGCAACGGCTCAAAGCTGCGCTCTCGTGCCTGTAGCTTTGGCGTACTGTCAGCTTATCGATTTTTGAGGGCGATGTTTAGAGCGCATGCACAGAAGGAGCTCTAAATTTTAGGCTGCTAAGACCGGCAATCTTGATGGTGCGGAATGCACCTTGCAGAATAACTGTAAAAGCTCGCACTAAGTACGCGCTCAGCAGTCGCGCACACAGCTATGGCCGCCAATGAATACTCCCTTTTAGCGGCGAAGCGTTTCGGTGGAGCCCTCCTATGGGTCCCTCTCGTGACGTCATTACCTTGCGAACAACAAGTTCGGTGGGGTTTGTAATTAGCATGGCGGAAGCTCGAAATCATTCCGTTCTCAAACCAACACTGCCAACATCGTCAAAATTTAAATTTTACATTCCTCTTATTTCTGCCGAAAATAATTTTTTTGCTTATGTCATAGTCAGCATCCGGCCAATTGTGTAAGGCCGACCACAGCGACGCTTTCGATCTCGCACGCCGCCTGCCGTACTAAAAAATGCATGGGCGCGAGCGCTTCTTCTTCAGCTTGGTCGACCGGTTCGTCCCAGACTGATATTGCCCCAGCTTCTGCATGAAGTTGATACTTTTAAAAAGTAACGAGTAATTAAAGTAATTCGTTACCAATATTTTGTAATGGAATTTCATTACAAATTACTGCCGCAGAAACGTAACGTGGCAATTACAAAATCACTTGAGAAAGTAACGAATTACAAGTAATCCGTAACTTGTGACCACCGTGCTTGTAACGGATTACTTCCCAAGTCTGGGTAAGAGCATTGAAAATGAGCCGGTGGTGGTCGCCGTCAGCGTTGAGTCCACAACACACAAAGCAAAAGCAACACAACAAAACTAATAGAAAAAAAAACCTCACTATTTTTTTTTCTTTTTTTGCTGCACGTAACACGTTTGTTTATTTGCTTTTGCGGCGTTGATAGGAACTAAAAAACAAAACAGAGGAAAGGAATAACGTAGTTTAGCTCACACTGCACGGCAAATAAGAGTCGCACGCTGCAATCTGCTACGAGCTAGCAGTGTGTGACCTCAGGTGTTCCATGTTCCTGATTGCCGTTGGACTTAGCAAGCACGATGACAGATTTGACTGGCCGCCCACTCGGCTAGAAAGGTCTGGACGTTCATTTGTGTATCTTGTCTGTAATCCGTGAAGTTCTCCGCTATCGCCGTGCAGTTGTCATAATCGTCTGTTGAGGCGTCAGTGTCGATTTCATTTACTCACGTTTGTTCGGTCTTCGGTAAGCAAATAAAGGATTTTCCACCACACCGCAAAATTGTTTTTCTGCAGTGGTAGACAGCACATGGCATGCCTGCCATCTCCAAGTATGCACTGGTGTATGCCCGCAGGCGGCTGGTTGATCAACAAACGATGACCCATAGCAGACGTGAACGCGTACTTGAATAAAATCTGAATAGAAATGTATCACCAGCTTACACTTTTTGATATATTTATTAAGTATCAAAAATCACATATGAAGATTTCGGATTAGGAAATCAATCGAAGGCGAAAATAGGAGGTTTGGCAGACGACAGTGAAGAAAAAAACATCAACAATAACAACAAAGTTGCAGACGGCCCTCCAGACGTCTGGGCATAGAGTAACAGACGAACCGGCGGAAGTAGCGAAGGAAAGAAAGTAAAAACTAAGCCAAACACGTCAAAGCGAAATACGCGATGGTTCGAACGTCAAGTAAACAAAAGAAAGAAAAAACAACAACATAAAAGCAGGAGGAAGAAAGAACGCGGCGGCGTAGCGTCGCCTCAAACATAAAAAGAAAGTAGAGTGAAAAATGGAAGGAACTGCAGGACTGTCGCAGAGGACGTTAGTCGTCTCGCCGCTAACAATCGCAATTTGTGCGCCGTATATACCATGACCGAAGTCACCTTTATTTGCTCGACGACGCTCTCCCTTTTTTCTTTTCCACGCGCGAGAAGTCTGCTTTTCTTCATTTTTTTTGTAACTGCCCTTTTATTAGTTTTGGTAAGAGCGTCAGATTTGCATGTGCTCAATCGACTTCTTCCAGAGCATACTTGACATCGCAGTAACGTATGTGGTTCGAAATTGCTTTTGCTTCTTCATGCGGAGATGATATTAACGGGATTAGCCAGCTAGCCTATTCGACAAAACGGGTTTCAGCAATACATTCGTGAGAAATGGGAATCGGAACAACGAAACAGATTGATCAATAAGAACAATAAAGTTGAAACGTAGCTATCTTCTGAAAATTTTTGAACATTGTTCTTTTTAGAGGAACAGGCCGAAGGCACATTCGTGTTTTGCCTGGCTTCCATATAAGTTCTGACAGAGTGTTTTCTTCAGGAGAGCCCTAAAATTGCACTCTAAAAGCTGTAACATCTTTCCCACGCGAAGGAAATGTCCTTCACTCATGAGGTGGCACCTATTTTTTAACATTCGAAACAACAAATATCCGTGACAACTTTTTTTTCTTTAATTGGTCACCTTGCACGGAGATAGGCAAAACCAATGCGTTGTGGAGAATTCGTCTGCTTGCGGAAACTCCGAACTCGCCAGGGGCGCTGCGATCAGTTTTCGCCCACGCTCCGCTGCAGAGTTGCCAGTATTGGCTTACATGGTATTTGTCCGAGCTCTGACTGGAATGATTAGAGAGTAAAACTCATTGCTCGGTACTCGTTCTTCGAACTAGTTTTAACGCGAACGCCGACCGCCGGCGGGCATTCGAACCTCTTCGAAGAGTGAGTAGAGACAAAAACAGCTAGCTTTGCGTCTACCCACTAGTCATTCCAATCAGAGCGCGCTGTTCCGACGTCCCCGCGCGCTCTCGTCTCCTCCTCTCCCCCAGTTTCTACCCTCATAGTCCCTGACAGTATAAGAAACACGGACGCGGCTTATGGTGGTCACGCTCTTGCGTTTCTTAAGGTTTCGGCGACTTTAGTGAACATAGGTTGAGAAACAAACCCCCACAGGTCTTCACATATAGTAAATTAACGGGGATGCCATAAGCTAATATATACATCGCACCAGATAACAGTGATCTAATTCGTTGAACTGGCAGGGATTACACCTCGCATTCGTATGGTATCTCCCTTAGTTGCTGTAACATAAGAAACGTATAGATCTTCGGCATTCATCTACCAGGTCGAGCAAAGGCCCAGGCTTAACGAACAAAATAATTCTTTAAGATTTCAGATCTCCTGCGTGGTTTAAAAATCATACTTAAGTTTAAGCCTATACATCGTTCACTTTTACAGGCTAAGCGATGGGCGACGCAAATATGCGACGTCGCGTAACCCATATGCGCAGTGCCTGGGCAATATTTCAGGATACGTCTGCAGATTATATTGTTCCGCCGTCTTTCCCTACTTAACAAGATAAGCTCGATGGGAGCATGTGAAGCGTTATGCCCCGTTTCACGTCGCACGCAGTATTTCGGCAGCAGATTGCCATACTATTACATGCAATCACAATAAACCATATCGTTATTAATCTACTTTTGTTTTTTAGTTTAGCGTCGCTATTTTGGAATTTTGCCAAAACAGCGATGTAGTGATTCTTAAATAATGTTAACACGAAGACTAGCGTTCTGTTGATAATTGTATGTACACCAAAGCTGAAGTACAGTGGCAGTCGCGCAAGAGGACCGCGGGCGAAGACCGAATGGACGACGTGCGCCATCTGTCGTGCCATGCGCGCGCTAAAACGTAACGCTGCCCATTGTGAGGTTGCCCACGTACATTATAGAACTCTAGGATGAGACGTCGCCTCTCATCCGATCATTTTGCTAAGTCATCAAAATGTTCGATTCTGTGCCCCGACTTTACCGCGTGTTTTTTTAATGCGCCACTGGCTTTGACTTTCTCCTAACGGATCTTGATACGGAGCTGTTTATTCACACTGTTATGATGAGGATCACGATAGACTGACCTCCGGGATGAAGAGTCGCGCTAGCACGCAAAAAGGGGACATGCAATTTCTGGGACCACACGTATGCAAGTTCGCAGAATAACACTATTAGCACGTGGTTTTATTCTTTTCCGAGTGGTACCATTTAGCGAAGAAAGATATGATCCGAATATACAAGAAGGGCGCGCCATGTCGTCCTCTTACCTCAGGTTGCAGACGTAAACGACGAAGGTGAGCACGACAGCTCCGAGACAGATCACGCATCCTCCAAGCATGACGATGCTCACCCGAGGAGGCGGAATGCTTTTTTCCTAAAATAATAAAAAAGAAGAAAATAACGAACACGGTGTTAACGGTATGAGAGGTGTGACAGACGCCTGAAAGAGAAGCCTTGGAGATTATCAGAAGAAAAAAATAATTAAGTAGCCTGGGAATGGGTATTCGCTAGTTGATCTTAGCGTGACATGTTCAAAGCTAGACTGAGGAAGGTTTGTTGTTTCCTTTTCCACTGATTGATGGATCATGATACGAATGAAAGCGTGGCAGGTCGTTACTTGAGAACGATCTATCACCGCAAGAGTCATAAGGCGTTAAGGGCACCGACATTTTTATTAGACAGTTTTATTAAAATTTATTTTAGAAAGCATTTTGAGCTCTCTCCTCGTTTATAAGACGAAGCTAAAAATCTTTGTACGCAGACTTCCAGGGAGCAACAGGTTAGGTGCAGTAAAGCTCCCGCCTGCTACCTTTACACTCAGGCTTTGTTTGTGCTGTGCCACTGTGAGGGCATGTATGCTGGAGTTACCTGGTCAAAGACCGTTTGCACATCAACCTGAGTTTAACATATATTTCGATGCAGTCTGGGGCGAAACTGGGGTTGCGTATGTGGCGGCTTTGTGGCCTTTATACAAGTGCCGCCAAATAATGCCACATCTACACGAGAAAATGTATGTGCCTGACGTTATTATAAGTGAACCTCTGGCCTGAGCCAAGCGGAGAATATACAGAGTCTTGACGATAGTTTGCGGCGACGTGACAGATAATTTCACCATAGAGACGTTTCACACCGGTATTGCGCTTGTTGCGAGACGCCACCAACGCCTCACACGTGCCCTAGACGGTTCTTGTTGCTAAAGGCATGGCAGCGTTTATTAGACGAGGACAGAAAGTGAAGATAAGACAAACACGAGCGCTGACTGCAACTATTTAATCAACATGGAAATGCGGCATATATAATACTTCGATCCTGTCAATCAGCTAACCCCAGGTCTTGCCGCCGCTAAGGAGGTGCAGTTTCGGTAAGGAGGTGCAGTTCATAGCGAGCGGCGGCAAGGCCTGGGGTTGGCTGATTGACAGGATCGAAGTGTGCATATATGCCACATTTCCATGTTGATTAAATAGTTGCAGTCAGCGCTCGTGTTTGTCTTATCTTCCTTTCTGTTGTCCTCGTCTAATAAGCGCTACCATGCCTTTGGCAACCCAAGAACAATACCAACTAGCCCAGCATTCAGCATTGATAAGGCCCTAGACGGCGCTGTGGTAATCGACTTGTGATGACGATATAGAAGATAAAATGCGAACGGATTGTTTTCTAGGTGTTGCCGTATTTTCTCGAGTAATAGTTGCAGTTCTTATGAACAAAGCCTGCGGGTTTGCTTTCCCGCTGAGCACGGGCATAGCTTATCACCGAGATCGGCAGTACAATGGCAGCGATTTACGGGACAAAGATAATGTCTTCACGCGTTGCTGCGTTTATTTTTTTCCTAAATGCAGAACGCGGTGATTGGCTGCATGTGTGTTCTGTAGAAAGTAGACGCAAGAGCCTTGTTCATAAGAAGGGCGGCTATTACTCGAGCAAATACGATACCGCATTTACTCGAGTAATAGCCGCACTACACTCTAAGAAAGCCCGTGCGTCTGCTTTCCCGCACAACACTCGGAGAGCTAATCGCCGCAACTTACGGAGGCAGCTAAGCAAATGACAATGCTGAAACATATGTTTAGACCAAAAAACGCAGTTTGAGTTGTGACATTAAGCAATGCAAATCGTCACGCTTGCATTGCTTAATGTCACAACTCAGACTGCGTTTTCTGGTATAAACATATGTTTCGGTATCGTCATTCGCTGAGCCGCCCCCGTAGGTTGCGGTGATTGGCTCACCGAGTGTTGTGCGGGAAAGTAGACGCACGGGCTCTTTTTTAGAGTGTATATATGAACAAGGCCCTTACGTCTACTTTCCCACAGAACACACATACAACCAATCATTGTGTTGCGCATAAATAACATAGAGAATAACCAGATCGAGAATACGATTCTTCATACAAATTCAACCTTCAAAGATGGTATCTTGGCACGAAGACGTAATCTCTGTCCTGTAAACAGCTGGAATCATGCTGTCTAACACGGTGATTGGCAAACTGCGTTCTCCGCGGAAAAGCGAACCCTCAGGCTTTCTTCATAAACAGTGCGGCTATTACTCGAGTAAATACGGTATGTAGCTCATTAATATTACGAAGATATCAGAATCACTGTTTGATTGTCGAGGAGAAGAGCAATGCCTTAATGAAGCTATCGAATAACTAAAACAATGATGCTTGTTAAGCTCAAAAATATAAATTAAAAGTTACAAAAAAAAACAGCACACACATTTGACAGGGCTCGTAGAGTTATTATTCATTAGCTTTTACAACTTTAGTATGAACATAAAACACACCAAAATAAAGTACTGTCAATAATAACTGCGTGTTTATTTTGTTCAGTATAAAACTGCGTTCTACTGACTCCGAGAAATATGGACTGCAGAAATATAATTAAAATTTCGTCGTCTGTTTCAGTCGTCACGACAATCAAGCTCACATAACACATTAAGCTGCATGGAAGATTGACACGATGGGAGCCTAATACATCGAGGGCCCCCTTCATTTCTCGCTCGGCTGCCACGCCAGCGCAGAAACAGACACGACCACACTGTGCCAACTATTCCGTTTTGAAGCCAGCGTCCTGAGACACGACAGTACCTAAACTATTACAAACCAAATTTTTCGTAACCTCGTAAAGGGCTGCATAGTTAGGAAATAGTTAACTGCAGTCCCGTAAAACTTGAATTAAGCTTTGAACGACAGCGCAGCCTGGAGCAGACGTTCTACGCTCGCTGCGCTTGACAAGAGTGTCTCGAACGACGCGACAACTAAACACGCCTCCCTGCACATTGTTTTGCAGTCTTTTATGTTTTTTTTTTGCGCAAGGTGCGAAGTTTTTAAGGCAGGCGCGAAATCTGGAGTGAAACGTTGGACAGCGCGCGTGGATGCACCTTGAGCCAGTTCTTGTGCAAGAGGGCGGCCACGTTGCCGGACTGCTGACAGCGACAAGTGGCCGTGCGCCCGGACTGGCTGACGAGGCGGCAGTTCTCCTGGACCAGAGCCTGCGAGCGGTTGAGCGTGTCGTAATGAGCTGTCGGGAGCCGACGACGCGGCGTCAATGATCGAATTCCTCGTCACTCTTTCCTAACGATCGGCTATTCCAACACCTTCTTGATAACAATATAGGAAAACTAAAGTTTCTACGCCACACACACACACACACACACACACACACACACACACACACACACACACACACACACACACACACACACACAGCACACACACACACACACACACACACACACACACACACACACACACACACACGCGCACGCACACACACACACGCACGCACACAAATCCTAGCGCATTTACGATATGGCATAACGTGCGTCACAAAAACAAGAGAGCGCTAAGTATCTGCAAGCTGCTTTCTTGGGACCCGCTCCTGTCTCTCCGGGGTCTACTACTCATACGGCTTAGAGGTTTTGTTTGCATCAATTTTATGACGTCATGGAACGCAAGGGTCATCCGTTAGAGTAATTACTCCAAAATTAATGCTCTGATAAGACAAAAGGCCCTGTTTTATGACGATGACGTTTCGGTGATTGGACAATGAACAGAACGGGTTTTCTTCTCGACGATGCTTTTCTTGTTGTTCCAAAGTAGCAAAAGACTATAGCGTGTAAAGCGTGGTGTGGGATCCTCTTTATTTGTCTTAGCGAGGGTTTTGCGACGACTGACACTTAGATCCTGTTTTGTGAATACCGTTTCATTTTTCTTAAGACACTCAAGCGTTAGGTCGCATCTGTCATATAATTGCTGGAATTGTGATCGAGCCAGCAGCTTTTAGTTCTTTTTGATTTGAAAGCTACAATTTCGCGGCTACAGCCTCTTCTTTTAAATTATCGAAGATAAAAATGGACGCCAACCTAGTCGTCCGTTCTCACAGCGTGGAAAAAAAAAGCAGCTGTGCGAACATGACGGTCCCGAAGCAAAACAACAACAACAAAGATCCTTCCGCGTTTTCTCGCAGCCAATGTAAACAAAAAAGCAATGTGCGCTTTCTTTTTTTTTTCTACGTCTTTTTGTTTAGAAAACCTCGACGACGCAACATGCTCTCCCTAAACACGAAATGCAATTCCTTCGCATTGAGCCCGCGCTCGTCCGCGTCGCACGGCCGTAGCCGGGGATCGGCGAACCTAACCGGATCGAATCCCCTTCCACGTCTCGGCGTTTCTGGCGAGCCGGCTGCTATCAGCAGGTAGCCAACGCTTCGAACCGTTTCCCGAAGCGACAGAAACCCATTCGCCTTTCGAGGGTATTTCAAGAACGCGCTGTTTCACAAGCTCTCAGGACGCGACAGCCAGCGGATCGATAGCGTTCCATTCCAGGACCCAAAGCACACAGAGGCGCCGGCGGCAGCTCTCTATACCTGTCTCGCCCACTCCTCGGCGATTCGCTCGCATGTGTGCCGACATGGTCCCCGATGCTGCAAAGTCTGATCCGAGGTCTTCTTTGCTCGTTACGCGGCTCATGACGGCGCGCCCGAGGCCACGCCGGGATTGGCACTGCATCGTGTAGTGCGAAGTCTGTGTGCGGAAGGGGGCAAGCGGGAAAGCCCGTAAATTCTGCGCCGTACAATGTTTTTCGTTGTGTCCAAGGTTGCAAGCAATGCGCGGAGTGTTTTTTTTTTTTTTCGGAGGCCGGTTGAATGTAGAGAGGCCGACGAAAGTGGGTTGGTTTCGTGCGAGGACTCATATTCGGCAGCATTTTGTGGGTGCGTGGGCTGCCGAGAAATGGTGAGAGAGAAAATAACCAGAGCCATTGATAGAGTTGATCTACTTTTTTGCTCTATATAATTTTCCGTGGCATAATCGTGTACACTCACCACGTGGAGTTCCATACGGAGCCACACTCAAGCGCCGTTGTAGAAAGCTTGCTTTCCTGCGGAAATACAAAAGAAAGAAAGAAACAAACACATTGAATGAGAATTATTTGAATGTATTGTTGAGCAGGAATGCTAAGGAATTGTGTGGCTTGAGAAAGGTCTTACACTCTAAGAAATGCCTGCGGGTCTACTTACCCGCAAAACACTCAAAGAGCCAATCTCTACGATCTACGAAATCAGGTCAGCGAATGATGAGGTGGAAGATCTGTTTAGACCACAAGATTAAGTCTTTGTGGCATTACGCAATGCAAGCATGACGCTTTTCATTGCGTAATGCCACAGCGTAGACTTCATTATTAGGTCTAAACACATGTTCCGCCTCATCATTCGCTAAACTGATTTCGTAGATCGCAGAGATTGGCTCTTTGAGTGTTTTTCGGGTAAGTAGACGCACAGGCATCTCTTAGAGTGTAGTCTTCGTCCCTCGGATTTTCAATCAGTGTTCAAACGTGATGATAGTTTTAAAGAAACAATTCTCTCCCGTTTCGAGTCTAAGCCTCAACAAAAAGCAGCTCTCAAAAAAAAAAAAAAAAAGAAAAGAAAACGAGATGCAGAGTTTGAATAACAATTTATCAAATTGAAAGGAATCAAACGTATTTAATCTGATACCTCGAAACGTTTTGCATTTAGGCGTTTAAACCCACTTTGTTCCGAATAAGCGGCAACGCATTATAATTTTCACATATTTCTCGCGCGATCGTTTTTATTTTTTGTTTGTTTTTATTTTAGTCGAAACCTTTAAAAGCGCAATGGGCCGTGACAGGAAATTTGAATGCGTTTTTATGTCTTAACCATGAAAGCTTCGGGATTCCCTCGAGCGTAAATTTAGATACGGCGTAAAAACTCAATTGAAAGAGAAATATTCTTCGATGGAAGGCGGGCGTGTTCTCGCGAATTCGTTACAACCCTTAAGGTGGAAATTCAGAAAGAGAAGGACGCAGAGACTGCATTGATTGTGTTCGTTGTTGCGACATTAATTGCCATCAAAAGGGTGACAGTAATTTTGCGTTGGTCTGAAGTCGTTTGAATTGGCTGAAGGAAAGTTTCAGAAGCAGTGCAGTCCCATATTACTAAGCAAGGTTGGTGATGCGTACACATTTTTCGCTTTTAATTTATAAATCATATCTTGACTAGATTGTGATAGAAAGTACAAAACAATCAGTAAATCGATCAGTCAAGCACTGAAACAACGCCTAATATAATGTTCGAGAAGTTGTCAGTCTTCGTGAGAGCACACTAAGAAATGCAGCAATGCAGCCCATGCGTCTGACACTATACTATTCATATTTGATTAGATGAAAAATAGTCTCTATTATTTATTCTTGTCCAAACACACCAACAATGGTCTCTCGTTTTGTGCATCAACAGAAACAAAGAAAGCCCTAATACGCATGCACAGAAATAATATTTCTAACAATATTGCGAACTTATCACCAAACCATCAGACTGATCCCGGTAGGTTAAAATTGTTGCGGAGTCGTCGACGTGAGGGGGAGCGATGTGATGATGTCTGAATCTGTGCGCTCGTCTTCCGTCCAGCTTTATAGAACTTTCACTAATGGAAACAAAAACAAGGAAAGGCTCCAATGAGGCGATTGAAACTCTGAGGAATAGAGAGACTTAAATAAACCTCATATTTGTTTTCATTGTATAAGACACATTAAAAAAAAAGAAAGCTCCTAAGTATCACAAATTATCGACAGACATAGTTTTAAATGAGGCTTGAATTACCATGACGCTAAACATGTTATTGTATAGAAACAAAAGCAAAAATAGGAGTCCATGCTTAGACAGTGTAAGGTAGGTCGGCCTCTGAGGTAAGACGACGCCGGTACACGCTGTAGATGATACGTTGAGCCGGCGCAGCACGATTGCTAGTCTGGGATTTTTTAACGTGCATTACGCAGTACTAGTTGCACGGCCTCACGCTGATACAATGCTCATTTAGATCGAAACGGGCGGGATGGAGATTGAATCTATAGAGGATCTTTGGGTTCAGCAGTGCGTGTCTTCGCTCCACGTGCTTGGTGGTGCTGCAGAGCGTTAACGCGCTGGGCAACTGATTCCCCTATTGTAACGGATCAATTAATGTAAAGTCCCGCTAAGCCTTTCTGTTTTGGCTGTGTTGCGTCGGATCAGGCTTTGAAACGTTGGCTGTACAGAAACTTACGTACTGCGCGGTCACACTGTTTCGTCAAGGAGCTGTCGAACGCAGTCGAACGCTGCAGAAACCGCATCCTCTCGTAAAGGCTTCCGTTAGCAAACACCAGGTGGCTCTGTTTTGCGCGCTCTCTGGCACACGAACGGATCGTTGCAACATGGCGCCTGGAATGTGACTACGACTGGCTCGTTAACCGCGTCTTTATGCTGGCTTTCTCGATTTCTTGTCGGAGACGTCGCAACTGTGTAAGAGGTAATGGGGGTGGCACTGCAGGAGAGGTTATACGACGAACAATTGTTCCGTTGGAGCGCGCTCCGCAGTCGACCAGTTGACGAAAGCTTTGCCAGCCATGGGTTGGGACAATGTAACGACAGTGACGTCATGTCTTCTCGCATTCTTCCAGTGTTGTAGGTGTTACAGAAAAAAGTAACGAAATATGTCACACGTTGCTTCCAAATAAAAAGAAAGCGTTACCGTCCTACGTTAGTTCAAAATGAAATGAATGTGTTGCCGATAAAAGTAGCGCACTTTACTCTGCGTTACCTTTTAAATAATGAATTTAAACGTTTCACTGTTTTGACGTTAGAGGTATGTATAAGCGCCATATTTCAAGAAATATTATGTCCATGCAGAAACTGAACATAATTACATTTTCTCTTTGTTCCGCCTAAATGCTCACAAGAAAAAAACACAAAATATGCAAAAAGAAACAACATTTCTATGACTTGGCGCCTAAAACAGCAAAAGAAAATTAAAGACAAATTTTCCTACGTCTTGGGAGAATGTGTAACGAGTAACATAACTACGTTACCCGATGCCGGAGAGAAGTAATGTACGTACGTTACCCTTTACTGTTTTTAAAATGAACGAGTGCGTTACGACGTTAGTGAAAAAGTAACGCGCTACCGGTGATGACGTTACACGCAACGCGTTACCGCCAACATTGCATTTTTCGCGGACACGTCTAAAACCAACAGCCAGGACGACAACGCGTAGCGGTACACTACGGCGGCTGCGACGTATTTCTTTTGACACCTCGGAGATGCTCTGACGCATATCTAGGTTTCCAGTACTTTGTGTGACAGCCCTGAAGTTCAGCAAAGGGCTGTTTTGTGCAGTGAGTTCGTAGCTACATTGCCCAAATGAACGCATCTTGAACCGGGCGTTCACAGTTGCTCAAACTGCCACTGCAATGCTGCTGCGATTTCTACCAATTGACTGCCGGCACGTCTCAATACATAATCACTCAGACCAGACTGGATTGCATTTCAATATTTTCGTTTATGTTCTCAATACCGGTAAATATACCTTCGTGCGTTCCGCAATCAGGAGTAGTTTTAGACCTAGAACATTATTATTCTACGTTATGAGGATAAAAAAACACACTAATTGCGTGTTCATTCTCATATTACAGAAGCATGCACAATGATGACGTTGCGAACTAATCACGCCGTCCATTTACGCAGGACGTATGAGCTTGCTTCGTAAGGCAATGTCACTAGCTCATAACTGAGTGTAAACGCCCACCTTTGAATCCGTGTTGCAAGACATCAAACTCATACATCTCTCCGAACGAAACTGAAACTGTTTTTATTTTTTTGCCCACCTTTATATTACTGTTTTGATGCCGAATGTGCGGGGTGACTGACTTTATGGCTCTAACAGGTGATGATTAGATGTCGCTAACTAAAAATTGCGGCTACACTACTCAGACCTAGGGAAAGTGGACGGCACCAAACTAGGATCCCAGGAATGTGAATTCGCGGTGCTTGACTTGCGCTGCATGTCGCAGTGTACTCACAAAGTTACGTTACATTAAATCGATAACTTACACTCCAAAAAAAGTATTAATGTGTACATTTCTATAAAACAGAGTTACAACCGATTACCGCTTACAGCGGATGGAATCCTGACTGACGAATCTCAGAACACGATTATAGGCCCGAAAGAGGCGATGTGCGCATGAGGTCTCACTTGCTGATTGTCCCCACAGACACTGCAGTTCCAGATCAAATCATGTTCCGAGAGTCGTCTTTTACTGGGGTCCTCTTACAGTTTGCCGTGATTGGCTACCCCTGTATTTTGCAGGAAAGTTAACTCACAGGCCTTTTTAGGTTGCCGTTTATTCACGTCGAGGAATTTAGTCGACAACCCTACTTTGTGTAGACTCACCTGTTTGTAGTTCATGGTGACGTCGAAGAACGAAGTCAAGTTGCCCGTGGCACCTTTCAGGGGTGGGAGGAAAGCAACGATGAGCAAGTCACTGTTGAGCAAGATGATGTCGTTGTTCAGCAGGGAGCCCAAGCCCCTCAGCACCAACACGGCTCGAACGCTCCCTGAAGGGTAGTCGTCTGCAGCGATACAAAAAAAAAATAATTTACCTGGTTATGAACTTATCAAAAAATAAATGTATATAAAAAAAAGTAGCGCGTTTTGCGGACCGTAGTGTATGATTCATGGTTAACAGTTGACATTTTTCGCGATGCGAACTATTTAGAGGTGCGGACTACTCAAGGATTTGTGTGGTCAAGATCGTTCATTATGACAAGACGTACCGTATTTTGTGAATGACAGATTACGTTAATATTAATTTTTGTAGGGTACAAGCTTTTTTTGTGCGGTAATAAGGCAATCATTTTTCAAGATGGGTTGTGTGTCAGGTTTTGGTTTACGTGTGGATTAGCACCAGAAGCGGTATGCACTAAATGCAAACTGTCTAATATTTTTTTCAGTAGAAATTTTGTTTTGTTGTTTATGCACCAGGTGAGGACTGTGGTCGGGAAAGTTCTGTAGTAGAAAAAGGCTCTTACGGTAGAGGTTCAGATAAAGGCTAACACTGAATCAAACTTAGGAAATTGATTGTGAACAAAATAGAGGACAATGTGCAGTGAGGAAGTCACCTTTGGTCGGAAGGCTCATCACCGATTGCTCACATTTTCACGCGCGCCGAAACTCTGGCAGCTACAATAGGGAGTTTTCGTAAACCGCGTCCGTCCCCCCCCCCCCCCCCCTCCGCCAAGCCATCCTCAAAGAAGAAGCCGGTACTGCGCCTGCGCGCCGATGACCTTGACTCTAGAGTTCCGGGTATCGTAACGGGTTACGGAGAGCGTTTCGGGACGACCAAAACGATCTACGGAAACTCCCTAGTAATCGTGAGACGGAACGTGAGAGCACCCGTCAGTTTTGAATCTAATCAAGTTTGGTGCTCGGTGACAGCTCGTGCGAGGTGAAGGCTCGAAAAAGAACGAAAGCGTTTTCACGACGCTGCCCCTTCTCCCCTCTCCCCTCACCCTCCCCTCCCCTCCCCTCTCCCCAACCCCCAACAGTGTATGGAAATCTGTAAGTACACTCTTAGACACCTGAAGCGTCTACTATCCTGCAAGGCTCTTGGAAGAGCCAATCGCTGCAGCCTACGGAGGGAGCTTGGCGTAGGAAGAGGCTAATAATGTCTTTAAACATAAAAAAGAAGACATCCATGGCATTGAGCCGGGTGAAACGTCACAACCCGTGACACAGCGCAGGCGTTTTCTTAGTTTTGTTTTTAATGCGTAAACTCCGTAATGGGTAAACTAAATTACCAGCCTCGTAATTCACTGAACTCCCTCAGTAGAATGCAGCGATTGGCTTACATAAGTCACTCTGAGGGAGAGTAGTCGCTCCAGATTTTGCAGAGTCTACAGTGCTTACCAAACGTATACATAACGCACGAATTGTGTATCTGAGCACATGGTTTCTTAGGTTTCATGGCGGCAGCCAAACCAGTGGCCCCGTGTCCTAGCCCACAATTGAACAACCTAATAAGGCCAGTCGCTCCAGGCTTCGATTGCGGCTGAACTGAGAGCACCACAGCAATGTTTCCGGCCAGGCTATCCACGTTTATTGCCACGTCGACATTAAACGGTGTGCAGGCAACTCGTGCCTGCGAAAAATTGTCAGTTATTCGATGGCTCATTCAGCTGTCGTTCACACTGAAAGTGCCATTCAATATCTAACGAATTTGACAATGCACCGTCGAGTGCGAGGCATGTGACAAGCGGATTGAAGGAATCTCATCAAAACTTCTATAACTGTAGGAAGTGCTCAGTTGGGGTGTAAAGCTAGCCGGTAAAGCCTGACGCCTGCATCAAAGTAATTGTTCGTGGTAATAGTTTCGCGCAGTGTACAACACGGAGCCGCTGGCTCGGCTCACGGGAAAATAGCGTTTGCATTAGATAAGACACAGTTTGCGTGTTCCGCATAAGTTTGAGGACTGCTGCAAGCGGACAGGTACAGGTCAAACTTGGAAATTTCGAACACCTTCAGAAACACTGATTATGCCTGCCATCGTCGACTGATGCACAAGAGTGGACTGCGTTCCCTTCAACAGCGACCCAGCCTGAAAGCATGTGAGCTTTGGGGACTGGAGGAGAGGGCAGGGGGGGGGGGGTCGTCCGCCATCTGTGTTTTTCTTTTTCTAGCAGAGAACGCTTCTACTAAAAGCTGTCACATAATGCGTGTAAAGAAACTGTTTTCGAAGCTTCCAAGACAGTTAGTCATGCGTGGTGACAGGTCTTTTTATCATCATCAAACACGTGACGACGAGTACGTTGTGTGTTGTGTGTTTTGAGTTGTTCTGAGAGGGCATTCTGTGCAGAAACGCAATCTCGTGAGGCTCCTGGGTGATACGGCGTATGAACAAAGTTAGAATACGTGTTCTGGTACCTGATCCGTCATACAAGGTGATCCATTTTAGCGTGTCTTCACTTCCGTAGACCGCATGATACATTGAGTCCCCATGGCAAGAGAAATGTCCTACATGATGAAATATACGTGCAGTTTCAGGAAGCCTCAATGTTACATAAATTTCACTGGAAGATCTTACATGTAAAACCCTGAAGTTCTCTCATGGCGGCGTATCCCCCTCGGCTCTTTTTACTTAATAAAACAAATTACCACAACTTGACGCTTATTTGTCCAAGGCGTTTTTTAAAACCACAAATTTACTCGATACCGTAAGGTGCCATTTTAGACAAATTACACTGGCATTTTTATTAATCTAGGATGAAAATAACTTAGAAAGAAGAAGGACTTGAAATGATAAATTCATTTATTTGGGATGAAGAATTTGGCGGTTGCGAACATCAGGGCGCAATTGTTACGCGATAATAGGCAAGCCTAAAAGTACCTCAATCTAGAAAACTTTTCTTTTTCATATTCGTTTTCGCTCGCAGTTTTGAATCGGATGATT
Source organism: Ixodes ricinus (assembly GCA_037355805.1). NCBI lineage: Eukaryota > Metazoa > Arthropoda > Arachnida > Ixodida > Ixodidae > Ixodes > Ixodes ricinus. The sequence continues at coordinate 142,789 of JAZHYW010023084.1, read as the reverse complement.
GTAGCCCGGCGTAAAAATAGTTCATAGAAGATGTTAAATAGCTTAAAATATGTATATATAAATTCTGCCAACATTAAATGCTATCGCCCAATATTTTATTAGTCTTAGTTGATCGTTTTATGATGTTTTTTTCCTCTTTTTTCTGAACAAGTTGTTAAGCAAGTTGCGTTCTGTCTTGTGTTTCAACCTCGGGCTTCGCTATACTCGCTTCAACGCGAAGTTGCTTGCGCGCTCAGGAATAACAGGAGAGGCAAAACACTACTACAATCACTGCCGTCCTCAGAACGCAGAGCTTGGCTTTTCTGGTTTTCTGTCAAAAAAGCACACGCTAGGGTATTTTTTTAGTGTGTGAACAAACTATTCCCTCTTTCTCTAATAAGTAATCAGTGTCACGTTACAATAAAAGCTATACATGGGGGACATACAACATAAGCATCAGATAGCGGGGGAAGCGTTGTAAAGATTATATTCCTTTTATTTTGGGTTGTATTTTAGGCGCAGTGTCACTAAATAGGTCGTGGACAATCTCTTCCCTCATGATGGTTAAAAGCGTGTAGTTATTAATTTATTTACAACATTAAGTTACCAAGAACACTCCAAGTTAGCTTCTTTCAGACAGTCATGTGTGGTATGAGTCGCAAGTGCAATTTGGCGCAGCTTTTGCAAACTTTTGTTCTAAATGTCGGTTTAAATTTGTTGAGGCAATACAATTATTTTAAGATTATGTTCTAGCACACCGTGTGCAATATCTAAATTGATTATCTAACCGACTGTAAATAAAATGTTTCGAGTCTGTCGAATTCTTTAGGCCGTGTAATCGCAAGAATCAATAAAATGATTGATTCATTGATCAAAAATGTATTTCTTTTGTTTTACAGATTTTCTGCGCACAAACATGTCCTCATTGGGCAAGATTAAAAAACAAATTTCACTCGATGGATGTTTGAAATTTTCGGGAAGTCTGAATGTCTGTGTGATTTTAATGTGCTGATTTAAATGCGTGGGAATTGTCATCCCCACCCTCCCAACTTTTTTTATATTGGAAGGGGGGGGGGAGGGCTTGAAACGAGGAATGAAACTTATTTCCTCTCGAAATGAAATGTGACTTAGAACGTCCGCTAGAGCACGGTGAATAATTTGTATCTACTTTGCGGTGGGTTAAAGGGACCACTGTCAAGTGACCATTCATATTTGAGGAGCGCTGGGAAATAAAGCGCCTCGTTTTCGAATGCTTCCTTTGTACTTGATCTAAAACCTGGAATAAAACGTTAATGTACTTTGGTGTTCAACACGTATCGATGGCTTTTGTATGTTTCCGTACAGTTTTAGGCGAAAGTATAGATACGAGATAAGGGATTCCTTAATAACTGAGTGAGGACAGTAAATAAAGCCTCCAAATCTGCCCGTACAAAGGCTTGTCGAAGTGTGCAAACTATTTCTTAAATGATAGCTCACGCCAGAAGCAATTTGTATGTTTGTTCGTACATAATTTAGTTTTCTTTAATAATTCTACCAGATTTTGTTCTCCAGAGACGTGCCTCAATATCCTTTAGTTATGAACATTTAAGTTGTGTCCCATTACGCCAATTGCCAACCGCAATTCCCCTTATCAGAATGCGTAAGTATCAAACCACGACGATGAACGCTCCTTAAGACTTATTTATTGTTCAAATACCTTGCAATGAGCGCTGTTTCGATAAATGACACAACACAGCCACCATAAAAACATAACTGCGTTACAAAACATCTTGCGTAGATCAGTGTACGCTCGATTTCGGCCTTCTAATTAATTGCCCATTATTGCGATAGGTTTTTTTATAATTTTTGTTTTAAGTAACATCCCCAAGAGGGACGCTTCCGCAATGAAGCGTGAGCAATTTAACGTTTTCGAACTCCACTATATCTACATCCTTTCATTTTCGATTCCCCTCAACGCCGCATTTTCCAGCGAGTCCTTCGTTCATCGCAATTTGCGAGAAAACCAGCTAACGATGATGCACGCGAGCGGTTACCATTAAAGCAACCCACCCGAGACTCCATCCCGAGCGAGTGGATGTCAGCAGCATCCCCGCTTCCAGAGCTCCATTCTCCGTTATTATGACAAAGTGTTATCGATAAAGCGAGGCCCACCGTATGATGGCCGCCGTTAGCCCAAGTACAGCCATCATCCAACGTACCTGGCGCTCCGTTCAATTGTTTATTATACCCACCTGTCCCCGGCAGAACCGAGAAAAACATTCGCACTATCGAAACTCTGGCGTATTCCCCTTTCGACCCCAGTGGGCTCTACATCGGTAATCCGGATTGATTGGGGACGGGAATGTCGTCCGGTGATCAACACGTTCGTCTATTTATCGTGCCGGGTGCTAGGCTTGTGTTATTAAAGGTGACCCACCGCCTCTTCCCCCTAAGCGTCAGGGCTCTTGCCGAACCTTTTGTTTTGGACGCGGGCTCCTTGGCAGCTCGAAGCCCAGGAGGTTTATTGCTCGCCGGGTCAGGGGCCATGGAATGAAGAGCCGTGCTGGGTCACCCGGGGCAGTTCATCATATTGTCGACGCTCAACTTGGCACCCGGGGAGGCTTAGCGTCTTGGCTGGGCTTATGAGGCGTCCAAATATTTTCTAATATCGGCGCGTTCCGGAGTCACAAAGCAAGCTATGTTAAGCTAATGCTTTCCTTTTGTTTGTCATCTTTATGTATTTTGTGCTCGCTTGCACATTTATTGAGGTGTGCGTGCGTGTGTATGGTCGTGTGTGATTGTGAGCGCGCCTTCGTATTGACGCAGTCGCCTGTATGAGGAAAGGTTAAGTGGCATTACGACATAATATTATGCGCGTTTCTGGCTCACAACTCAAAGGGAACAAACTTTCTTTGGTGAACAGAACAGCGCACAAAAAGACGATGATAGAGAAAAGGAACATGTCCAACTCACAAGCACATGTGTGTTGTGCATGTTCCTTTTCTCTGTCCTCTTTTTTTGTGCGCTGTTCTGTTCCCCATGTCATCATACCAACTCACCCAACTTACAACACTTCTGCAAACTTTCTTTGACTGAATCTGGGACGCAATTTAACTTATTTATTTTTTATTTCGAAGGCCTTTACATTGGCTGAATAACCTCTTTCCGGCACTGTGCCTGGATCAATATTTATAAAGTTTCTATGTGCATAATGATTATATCTTGTGCAGAGATCTATTGGATAAATCTACACCTGACAAGCAAAATTATAGTGCGATGTTTTTTTGAGGAACTGTCCTGAAGATAAGCAGCCACACTTTTACTGCCCACTACGCAGAGACAGGAATGTAATTTTAATTCGGCATGAGGATTATACCTTTTGGGTTTGATTTGATTGATTTTGATTTGATTGATTTTGATCAAACCCAAAAGGGTTTGATCAAACCCTTTTGGGTTTGATTTTGGGTCAATTGCGCTCACAAATAGTCTTTAATTATCTGTAATTTTAATACATAAGGTCTTGAATTACCATGAGGCATATAGAAACAAGTGAAAAACAGGAAGCAGAATACACCTGGTGTACTGGAAACTTTTAAAATCTAACTGTTTTCCAATCGAGAGACTGGTGATGCGGAAAACACTAGAGCCAGGTGTTTAATATTTCTACTTAAACAGCTTGAACCAACATCGCAATATTTTCATGGTATGAACCCCATTTTCTATGTATGATTGCAGTTGTTTATTAATCATAGCATTCTAGCAGTTAAAACATGACCAACACCGTGATGGGACGACACCACGGTTTATCCGTCTTTTAACTTTCATGTTTGGGCCAATTAACTGTACCGTTCATAAAAGTTTATTTTTTTAGTAGTCAATACACAAAGTAAAGAACTGACCATATATGGGCAATTTAGTTTGATTCATCTATCATAAATCCTGCTCATGAAATGGTCACCATAATACGAAGAGTGACGGATAATGATGAAGTGACTAAGGGGCAGGATCTCAAATCTTCTATTGTTCGCTACATATCCCACATCCGGAAGTTAAAAGTAGTTTCCGGCGATTCTAAAGTTTTATATCGTATCGTTGCTAATCTTGTTTTCGCCCTGTTTATTTAGCAAAGTTTTATGGCTGAGAAGCGGTGGTGTTAACAGTGTGCAACAAAGCAATACGCAAAAAAAGTAAACTGTAAAATGTAACGTACAATACGATTGAAGATGATTAGAGCAGGTGTTGCGATGAAGGGGCGCACCCAGGCAACGGAAATGGAAGGTTGCACATGGTTGAAAAAACCCCGAGACTGCGGGTAAACGACACAACACTAAAAAGTCTCAACACAGCTCATGTTGAGACTTTTTAGTGTTGTCTCAACTCAACTCAAGTCTCAACACAGCTGTGTTGAGACTTTTTAGTGTTGTGTCGTTTACCCGCAGTCTCGTTTGCGCCCTTACATTTTGTTCATGGAAGGTTATTTTTTTTTTGTCTACTACAAACTCCACATCCGGAAAACTGTGTCCCAACTCCTTATGGAATTTTAGTTCGGACATTCACTGCGGCGTGAATAAAATAATAGTACATTCTAGGTGCTATTTTGATTATTTTGCTGCATGAGGATATGATAAATTTTTATTTTAGATCATAACTAGCATAGAAAATGCCTGTGTCGAGGGAGCAAGTATAATTATTATAACTCTGTCGGCTTGGACTCATGGTCATTATTTATTGTAGCAGATTGCGGTGACACGAGTCTGATTGTGAAAGTACTGCATCTCAAGGAATGTGAGAGATGAAAGAGTGCGCCAAATATTTCCTGTCCTATCGAGATTGATTGTGGCAGTATACTTTAAAGTTCGCCTAATGTCGCTACAAAGGGCCTGTAGCAAAAGTCGCATAAAAGAATACAGAGCTCTGGCGGACGTAAGCTTCATGGTACTACGACCTGAGATTTGTGGTCGTGTAAAGTAATAATCTTAGCAGATAGAAAGAAATCACGTATTGGATAAAGGAACTTTCAGATTGTGCCGAAAATACGAATTGAATATACTGTGTCATCTTTGAATTTGCAGGTTAGAAAAAATGAGAACAGTTATAGCGATATAAACACATTGTTTAATACAAAACAAGAAAATGGAAAATGGGAAAGTTGGAATACTTTCCTAAATTATTCAAAACACGATGTCGCAAAAAAAAAAAAGGCACCAGATTGCTTTGGGTTTTTCCTGTACTTTGCTTTACCTTACGTTGGACCGCGGCGGATGGAACATGCCATCGAAGCCATATAGTGTCGCGTGGGTGTCACGTGACCAGTGTTGTACGGAACGGCGTTCCAAGGAACGGCGTTCCTGGAACGCGTTCCTTTTATGAGGAACGAAGGAACGCCGCCGTTCCATCTTTTATTGGTGGAACTGGAACGCGAACTGGTTACATTTTTACGGGAACGAAAAAAGGAATGGCGTTCCTTTTTTTTTTCGTGCAGTGGAGTAATTTTTATTTTGTTTCTAAGGATGAAACTCTGAAAGTAAGAAAGTATAAAAACAATATATTTACTAAGAGCAGGATCGCGATAACGGTTTTGTTACTTATTGTAGGCTTTATGTTGCGGCGTCCTCGCTTGGTAACAGTCGGATGCAGGCGAGCTACAACAAATGATGAGCGCGAAAGGGTCATCTAAGGGGCGGTATCTTTGTGCGCTCGAAACACAGGCGCGCGTTGACCCATGCCGCGAGCCCCCTCTCCTCTCTCTACCGCCTAAACCAGGGGAATCGTGTGTTAGTCAGAAAAGAAGCCGCCGCCATAGCATGGCTAGCTGTCGGCGGGGCGCGCAATGTGCCTCAAAAAAGGCCAATCGCGTTCACGCCGCTCCGCGGCGAGAATCTGCGGCGGCATATTACAAGGTGACACGAGCGGTGCGGCTGACGACATTTGGCGGTAAACAACAGTTAGGTTTGGCGGCGAATACAAACCCCAGCACCGCGTGGTGGAGCGCTAAAAGCGTCGGGCCATGCCTGCAAGCAAATCTTTCGAGGCGGCATCTCTGGATCGTGTGTTTGTCAGAAAAGAAGACCCCGCCGTGGCATGTCTATTGCTGTCGGCAAGGCGCGTATTTCTCAAATGCCTCATAAAAAGCCAATCGCGTTCACGCCGCTACGCGGCGGAACTCTCTGGCGGCACATTACAAAGTGACACGAGCGGTGCGGCAGTCGGTATTTGGCGGGAAACAACAGTTAGGTTTGGCGTCCAATACAAACCCCAACACCGCGTGGTGGAGCGCTAAGCGTTGGGCCGCGTAAAGCCAGCAAGCGAATCTCTCGAGGTGGCATCTCTATGTAGCAGGCGGCATCTATGTACGCGCGAAACACGGGCGCGCGTTTACCCTTGGCGCGAACACCCCCCCCCCCCCCCTCCCCTCCCTCTTTACTGCGTAAACCAGGGGGAACGTGTGTTGGTCAGCGGTAGCTGTCGGCGAGCGCGCATTTGTGACGTGCCTCAAAAAGGCCAGTCAGGGGTCCCGGATTTGCCCCATGGTTTTACTCCATGAGGACGCAACTATACGCGCCCGGTAGTTGTGGCGAGGACGCGCATTCTTGGGAGTGCATCAACGGACCTCCTTCTGTCTCCTGTGGTTAAGTGATAACTGCCACAATGAGTGCCGACGTCCAAGTGGATTGTCCCTGGCCATGGCTGTCAACAATGTTCAAACCTGTCCAAGACAAGGGCAATGGCAACATAACATACCAATGCTTGACTTGTGCACCGTCAAGCAAGACGATCGGAGCATCTAAGACATATGCTGCCAACTTAAAGAAACATGTCCAGGTAAGTTTAATTTATTTTTATTTCATGCTCGGCAACTCTAGGGAGTTCTGCATTCCGTGTCTAGGTTAATGGTTTGTTATTTTGCATTAATGTTACGTGTCGTTTTCGCCAGTTTTAGATTTTCAAACGCGTAAGTACGTTTTTAACGTTGCTCTTGCGAAAGGGGTGTTGCCTGGGCTGCGCAGACTTTCCTTTTCCTTTTAAAGCAGCAGGTTCTCCTGGATAACGTCAATTGTTACCGATTCGTGTATTTACCACCAGATATACTCCAATATGGGGTGATCCGAAGCGTGGAACAGAACATCCGTGCACCGGAAAGTCTGCACGAAATAACGAGATTAACATTTTAGTAAGAGTAAAACTATACGCACTCCGGAGTGCATTTCGGACGAGATGGCTATACGCACTCCGCTAAACTCGTATAAAACGAATGGTCACAACGAGTTTTTTCAGCGATGGCAACGGGCACGGGGCACTGGCGGCGGCCTGTGAACGGCGGGCGCGTGGGCGTGGGCTGAGCTGAGCGGAATGCGACGGGGGAATAGCGGGTTATTGCTGTCGGTCGCGCGCGCGTGTTTTTTAGTGATCCACTTCTATGACTGTGCGCGCTAGACGCACAGGGTGTTTGAGAGAAAAAGGGGAGAGTCATACACTTTCTGGCTCGTTATGCAACATTTGTATCTTCTTCCTCTCGCGATGTGCAAGCCAGAGAGCTCTTCTCCATATGTCTCGGAGGAGGCGCCTTGCAACGTTTGCGCTCAGTGTGCGCGTTATATATTTAATGTGGCGCTTTTCTTTCTTTTTTCTTTTTGTCTCGGCCTCCGCGTCCTCTTGTCAAGAGATGTACCATCTTCTCTGTGTCTGAAACTGCTGAGCATAATGGGGATATCGATGCAACCCCCCTGCCCCCCCCCCCTCCCTCCTACCCTCCCCGAAACCCGAACCTTTTTTATTTTACGTAATCACCCTTATATTCGGTATATCCACTATATTACTGCGTCGTAGCACGAGTCACGTTGCTTTGTCTTTCTACTGACCACGCGGTTTGTAATGCAATATCTTGGGATGCACGGATGCACGTGCCTTCTCTTTCTTTGGTCATACTCTCTGTATAACTCTGATCTGACCTCTTGTGAGTGAACGTGTAAATATGATGTAAATAAATTTCTTTGTGTTTTGACAACAAAAAAAAAGATGGCATAGCAAGGCGTCCGCTTTGTACGCAAGTGGACGCGGGTTCGATCCGCGGTAGGCGTACTTTTTTTTCCATTTTGTTTTATTGAGGCATAATGCGATGTTTACGACATTTCTTTCTTTCTTGCGATAATGTTGTCGACGAAACTTCGCAGAATTAAATGGGACTCCCTTTCCGGAGGTGCGATCGGGGACAGCGGGGCTTGGGTTGCCGGCCGGACGCCGCGAAGCGGCGGGTACTGGTTACTTTTTGTAATTAGCAGCCAATACTGTCGCCGCGAAGCGGCGTGAACGCAGGCGGGGGGCTGGGTTAACACGCTCCCCAGTGATACACGCGCCGTTCGAAAAGGGTGGCCCGACGGGCGTGAATTCTCGGCGGAGTGCGTATAGGCATCTCGTCCGAAATGCACTCCGGAGTGCGTATAGCTTTACTCTTTTAATAAAGCAAAATGATTTCGTTTTTTTTTTTATGGTAACCTTGATGTGTCTGATTGAAACTTGCTGATCCCGTGCGCTATTTAACCTTATGAATAGTTCATTTCGCAAAAAAACAATACATCATTAACTCTTTTTTTTTTGTCCGGTGCGTTATATTGGCCGGGGTTCAATAATAGCCTGTATAAGTAGAGCAGCTATCCTGTAGCATCATTTCTTACTGTTTTTTCAGAGAGCTCATCTTCACAAGCTCGAGGAATATGAGAGCCTAATGAAAAGAGGGGGCGGAAACGTCTAGACGAGGAGACATCCTCGGCTAAAGAGCCTAAAAAACAGCCTCGCTTGGAGTTCTCCGGAAAGCAACCTGTCTCTCAACAGAAGCTGGACCAACTCGTCACGACGTTTGTTGTGGAGGGCCTGCACGCATTCTCCATTGTCGAAGAAAATGCCTTTAAAGACCTTGTGGAAAGTCTCGCTCCAGGCAGGAAAACACTCTCTCGGCGAATGTTGACCGATCGGATTGACGGACGCTTTGAAGACATGAAGCAGAAGCTTTCGCTGGAATTGATCAGCGTGGATCACGTCGCTGTTTCTGCCGACCTTTGGTCAAGCTTTCATAGGTGTGTTTTATTTCATAGTGTATTTTCATTATTGGAGTGAGTGTATGACGTATATAATCTGTTTGCCTATTGATCTATTGTTACAGGAGCTTCATCGGCGTTGTTGCCTTGTGGTTGAATCCATGCACTCTTGAGAGAAAAACAGCTGCGCTCGCATTCCGGCGTGTAATCGGTCGCGCGACGTACGACAAGCTGGCGGAGGTATTGTCTTCGGTGTTTGAAGAGTACAACATCCAGGGCAAAGTAACCTCTGTTGTTACGGACAATGGGTCGAACTTCGTAAAGGCATTCAGGTAAATCTTTAAAAACTGATCGCCTGATAATAAAAAGTTGCGCTACTCCTTACTTTGTACTAGTATTCGGACTTCAACTTATTCTTCATTTTTTTTTTACATTTCAGGATTTTCGGCGAAAATGAGACCAACGAAACACACGACGAAAGTGAGGCGCTACCATCAGAACTCACGGACATTCTTGACGCATCTGACGAATTCGACTGTGTACTACCTCCGCATGTTAGGTGTGCAGCACACACATTGAACTTGGTGGCGACTGCAGATGCCGCTGCTGCTGAGCTTGACGCCCAGTACTCGCGAATCTCGAAATCCGTGTTTAGAAAGTGTGCAGCGCTGTGGAGCAAGCAGGGGCAATCGAACGTGGCAGCTGACTTAATCAAGAGTCATTGTGGCGTCTATCTTCAACGACCGAACACAACAAGATGGAACTCCCTCCACGACGCCATGGAACATCTCCTCAAGCTGCACGAGGAAGGGAAGGACCTGGACCGGCTGCTCTGCAACTTAAAACTGCAGGTTTTCAATCGGCCAGCAGAGTACAAGTTTATGGAAGAATACTGCAATGTAAGTGACGCATCTTTCATTGATCACTGATTTCAGAGGAACGTGTGTGATAAGTAAAGCATATCGCTGGTATTACAATTTATTCTTATTTTGATCACTTATTTTAAAATGCACAGGCTAATCTACATATGCAGCTATCTTTGGATAGCAGCATGTACTTGCCTGTCTTTAGTACCTCTGAAAATAGACGCTGAGAAACTTCACCTAGATATCAAGGCATCTGCATTAATTGCATCTTCCAACTCGAGTTTCCATCCGAACGCTGATGCACCGCTATACTCCGTTTCATCTTATGTTGTACCGCAGCGAAGGCTAGAAGCGCGAGCTCATAGCGTTGACAGCTGTCCTTAGTGCACGAGAGCTTATGCCGCCGAGATGTGCCCTAGAGCAAGGAGCTCGCGCTTGTAGCCTTTCCTGCGGTACATCATAAGGTGAAATAGAGTATAGTATAACCCAACGTTACTAGATTACCTCAGTTGTGGAACTCTTGCGGAAGGGGTACCCCCTCACTCACTTCAGTCCGCCTACCGTCGTTCGAAGCGCCATCTAGATTTTCGTTTCATAACTGTGCGTTCCATACAGCTGCATAGAGCATAGCTGGAACGCCATCTAGACGCCGTGCTTCGAAACATACGTATCCCATAGAATACACTGCAGTTACCAAAGCAGTCGTCCGGCGCGTCGAGCGACGCCAGGCGAATCGTGGTGAGTGAGGGGGGGGTACTGCTCGTGCATGCAGCGTCTATGAGCAGTTCCGTAACTGAGCTAATCTAATAACGTTGGTATAACCTGAGCCCCGCGCGCGACCAACCTAGATGACGTAGAAACTCCAGTGCACATGTCTTGCTGTTTCTTTTTCTTTTTTTGGTGCGAGACATTTTTTTTTGAGATCACGGTGTCAACATGAAACCCCCAATAGTCATAAAGCATTGCGTTTCATAAACTGTAACATTTATTTATAAATATGTGCCTTATGTGTCCTAGAACTTCGGAAATACTTCGTGCACCATGACGTCACTGCATGGGATCATTGAAAAGAAAATGGGAGCACCCCGGAATACTCGATCGTGAACTTGCGGTTTTGGGGCCGAAAAAGCCCGCTTTCGAGCCGAAAGTGTATTGCCTAAGTAGTTGGTCGCAATATATTGCATCTTTGCTAATATTAGTATTTTATTAGTATGTTGGTCGCAATATATTGCATCTTTGCTAATATTAGTATTTTATTAGTATTTTGTATGTTTTCCTTCAGTTGTGAAATAATGCATCCCTCCACTTTTCATCACGCAAAAGGTCATGAAGCCACTCTCTTGTGCGCTGGACGTCCTTCAGCGACAGGAGCACATGTTCATTGGTTATCTGCTTCCTACCCTGGCCATCCTTGAAAAACGAATAAAGTACGAGGCCATGAAAGGACTTGCATATTGCGGTCCCCTCGCAAATTCGGTTCTCACCGGCATTGAGAAGAGGTAAGCGAAACAGAATTTGTTTTTCAAAATGGTGCCCGTCTAATTAATTGTCCGGAATTACAGGTTTGGACACTTAAAAGGAAAAAGAGAGTTGGTGATCTCCAGTTGCTTAATTCCAAGGTTCAAGCTCTCGTGGATTGAAGATGGTTCTATGCGTGACCAAGCGTCCAGCTACCTCAAGACAGAGCTAGCTTCGGTGAGCTCAGGTGCCATGGCAGATGTTGCCGTCTCCTCAACACCAGAAGATTTTTTCTCATTCGGGCAACAGACCCTTCAGCCCGAAGCACAAGACGAACTGTCGCGGTACCTGCTGGTGCCAGTCGACCACCCGCTGTCGCGAGATGAAGAGCTTCGAGGGATTGCACCGCCTTTTCCTCAAGTACAACACGGCAGTGCCTTCAAGCGCTTCGGTGGAAAGGTTGTTTAGCGTTGCCAACGAAGTGCTGACAAAAAAGCGGGCTCGTCTTGCGGACAGCAACATTGAAAAACAACTCTTGTTAAGTTCCAACAAGGGACTTTGTTAGATTGAAACGTGGAAGGTTGTAAACCGCTCGTGCAACGTGGGGTAACCCTTTAATAAAGAATAATAAAATTGACCCCGCTCCTATTTCCAGGCTAACAGTACATTTGGCTTGTGTGAGTCGCCCACCACAAACATGAATATAATTAAACGCTGAGATTTTTAAAAATGAATAAATCAACAAATAGAACCTTGGGGCTTCAGCTTTGCTTTTCTTTTTTTTTTGTCTCCTGGTGTCCTTCCATCAGGGAATTCAAATTTGTATGTTGCTATTTGATGGGATAGATAAACAAACTTTGTTTGATCTAATTAAATATGGTAATTAGGAAAAATACAAATGTAACGTATAAGTAACGATACGTTACATTTTTTAAACAGTAACGGGAACGAGTTCCTTTCTCTCAGATGGAACTTGTAACGGGAACGCGTTCCAAAAATCTGAAGGAACGAGGAACGACCCTTCGGTCCTCTTTTTGAGGAACGTGTACAACACTGCACGTGACTCACATGATACGTTCCCAGCGCAAGATTCACTGGGATGGCCCGTCGCGCCCACTGCAACCCATCACAAGATGAAGCAGAGTGTAACTAGCATAACTAATGAATGGGTGTGATACACGGAGCTCACGCCGACGGGACCACCGCAGATTGTATTTAGACCAGTAAATAAACATTGATACTGATTATGCGCTTAAAAGCTGTAGCAGCCAGATTGAAATAGTAAGTCATCATAAAACGCAAGGCGTCATTTTTTCAGAGTATATGCAATGGGATCATCATACAGAATTCCTAACTCACAAATTGTTAAAGGTAGCATTATCGGCCACTGTCGCTCTCTCCTGCCGACAAAAGTTAAGATTCATGTCTATCATGCTCTGTTTGGCTCTACAGATTAACTACTGCTATTCAGTCTGGGTCCCAACGACAAAGAGTAATATCAATAAACTGATGATTCTTCAGAAAAAAAAAACTGCTTCATTTTATTGCAAATGTTTCATACGACACGCAGGCCGAACGACTATTTATAAGCACAATGTCATGAAAATTTCCAGTGTTTATGACTATCGTTTGTTATTTGCGTATGTCTGTTCAACTTTGCAGTTTATTGCTTTTTTGGCGGATCTAGCAAACCTGACTAAAGGTGAATCAGTCATTAATTTTCGTAACTAAGAATTCTGGAACGTTCTTTATTTCCCCCACACATTATGCACTCCAGTCTCTTGCTTATAGCCTACCTACACTGCTTAACAACACTTGCATGAACCGCATTGATATTAATTGTATAAAAAAAACAGTGCACACTTTTTTGTTTTGTTTAGTTAAATAGGAATGTTTTTGCGGGAATTTTATAGGAATGCTTTCAATTGTTTTTATAGGAATTTGAATGAAATGTTTTAAGTTGGTTTGTATACTTTGAAGAGATCTATAAATTCGATTATTTTTACATCGTGCATTCCCTGTACGTGCAAGGGTACATAGTCAAGCTAGCTCTTGGTAGCGCTTTGCCCGGTGTCCTCGGCATAATGTTGCTGAAAAATAAAGTTTACTTAAATTGAACAACACAGACAAGAAACAAAAAAAAAAACGATGAATGCCAGACGACCAGAGAAAAAACGAAAGCCCGACTTCGCCAACCGGAGTCAGAAAGCAGAAACCCATCCCATAGTCGAGGGAGGATTCGTACATGACCTCCTCTCTCGTGAATTGCGTACACCGTAGGGAGGGGACACCGAAAGGCGGACAACCTTGACAGGCAAGCTGATTTCGAGAGCAGAGGGCGGACGGCCGGTTAGGCCTGTCAATTTAGCAGTCGTCTGAGGCTAACGTAACCCCACTACTTGCGCAATCTTTTTTCTTTTGACGAGAAGGAAAGAGCCAATTACCCGCGCGTAGGGAAATTTGTTGATATGCGTAGACATTGCAAACATTTTGAGTTACGCTTTCAGCTTGAAGGAACGCGAGATGAGATGAGAAACTTTGTTGCAGGGCGTTCATTATTCGCGCGACAGGAAGATACGTTACGAAAATGTTTGGATAGAAACCCGTGACAACTTCAGATAGCGGGTTAGTCGTTTAGGGTGCAGATACAAAGTCGGTTACACTTGAGGTCGTTGTCGAGAGCCTCGTAAAATTTAGCCGACAATGGTACTGCGAGTAAAGGTTGTCTTCCCAATATCACGGTAGATCAGACTCAAGAGACTGATGCTTGCTTTAACCCGTTTCGTGTTTATCATAGAATTTACTTTATAGAGTGGTGGAATATAAATAAAGGATCTAAAGTTGTGTATGCCTCATGATACGCTAGTCACAGATTAAATCTTCATTATTTATAATTTAGGCGGTTTAACAAAAAACACTTTTAAACTGAAAGCATAAGATTTAATGTATTTGATTCCATCATGCCGATAATATATTGAAAATTATTAATGAAACTCTGTTTATGCCCTGTTACATAAATAATGTAAAATAAATGCAGAATTTTACCACACGACTTCTCTTTCAACAAATGCTTTGTTTTAGTGTGTCCTTTATTTCTATAATTCTCTTTTCGCGCCCTATATATTGTGCGTCTCGAGCTATTTCAATTCATTTATTTACTCCCGTCATACATATGGGTGACGCAGAGAGGGAAAGAAAGCTGCCAAAAAGTACAGCTTGACGAGGCCTTTGCCCCCTAACGGCAGATTGGCAGGTTGGAAAAAGTCAACACAACGTTTTAAAGACGGAAAGAAACAGGCAGTGCCATGCGGGAGAAAATATTAAAAGTGAGAGGTGAACATTTTTCGTATTGTTTTCTTATTAAGTGCACCAATACAAGCATGTTGGTATTTGAAAAAGTTTAGTACGGGTTGGCAGCGTGCACTGTACCATTTCAAGCCCACAGTTTGTTCTAGGACGAGGTACTCTCAAGGATCCGGCTCTACGTACTCCATATACCATACGTTAGACACTTAGTCTAGAAAACCGCGGTCATGGCTGGTTAAAACATTTCAGGGATGCCGTGTATACTGTCGAAAGCTTATATTTGTAATATTCTGGTATTTTTATTACTTTATGCTTATAGACAAGGGGATCAGTGTGTGCATATTACGACGCATCGGCTACGACTCGGATTGATTTCTTCTGCAATAAAAACAGTTTATTAAGGTTTCTACTGGTCTTGGTTGCCCACACTAGGGGACAAAAGGATATACGATAATTGAACAATGCATTATAAATTAAGAGTTTAACTCTAGAGGTAACATATGGCGATGCTTATATAGAATCCCTACAATAGTCGAGAGTTTAAGTGCAAGATTTGTCCTATATAAGTCCCATATGATATGCTAATGAAAAATTACACCTGAAGTTTTAACAGTGCTCACATATTCAATTTCCGAAGAGTTCAACATTAACTTTTCAGTAGCATTGCACACTATTCCTTTTGATTGAAAGATAATGGATTTTGTCCTATTTTCATTCAGATCTAAGGAATTTGAGGCAGTCCATGAACGAAGTTTTTTCAGACATATGTTTGCGTCTGCAACCAATCTATCAATGCTGTTCCCTGAAAACAAAAGATATACTGCTATCGTCGACATAAATGACAAATGAGGTGTTACCTGCAATGGCGACTATATAATTTATAAAGTGGAAGCCGTTTACAACTCCCTGTAATGCCGAATTGGAGCGCAGCTCTTGAGGAGGAGGAGGAAGGGTACTGGAGGGGAGGTATACCTCCTCCTCCTGCTCCTCCTCTTCCCCTCATTCTTCAATGTCCTCCGGGGGAGTCACGTGACCTCGGGGGAGGGGGTCACGTACCCCTTTTTAAAAGCAGATAAAAACCTCCGGATCAGTAATTCTACGGAGAAATACCAGACCTTTTTTAAATGCCTTGAAGTAACGAGGTACTATCTTACCTTCTCCATAACTTTGCATCAGAGTTTTCACTTTATTACAATTCCAAAAGAGTGCTTTCGTCCAACAGTAACATCCACCTTGAAATCTGATACATCATTCAATCCTTTTAACTACAGTGCAATATCACATCAGTGTGCGAATCTAAACTTGAGGAACATTATGCCGAGTGTTTCACCAATCATTAGCCGAAAATGTTTGTGAAAAAACGACAAAATCGGAAAGACGAACGAGAGGTTCACGAGAATGATCACTATCGAGGGGACTGAATAATGAGGTAGATACCTTGCAGGAATATTCAAAATTGAACCAGTCTTATACATAAATAAACATTTACCTAGATAAATTAAAGGAATCATTCCGAATACAATATTGATGGAAAACATAAAAAATAATTAATATGCCAATTTTAGAAAAAGTTTGAGCGCTTGTTTTTGTTTTTTGTGCCGAAAATGCCTCTACATTTGACGTGCCCGTACAGTTTTTTTTGTGTGTTTCTTTTTCTTCGTATTTTTCGCTCTACGAGGCTTATACGTATAGCACGAGAGGTAATTTTTCGCACCACAACACTTGTCACATGCTGCAGGTCTTCTTAAAATGTACTGATTTTCGATGGCGCTACACAGCGTTATTATTAGAATCACATGTTTACTTTCACTAGCAAGCAAGCTATTTTTGCAAGACTACTTAAAAACCTACTCATCCGAAACGCTATGTAACTCACTTAATTCGTCTATCGGCCGCGACTCGAGGCACTAAATTGTTTTCTTTTTCACGGAGGCAGAGTTTTTGCAGGAAAAATTCAGGGAATGTTCGGTAAACGTCCGCGGGAGGCAGGTATATTGCCGCGTGCATGGCCAAGTTGTTATCGCGCACGGCTCCACGCGGAGTGTACCGTGTTCGAACCCACCAGCCTAGTTGATCGGTTCATCTTGCACAACTCTTATAGAAAATATTGTAGAATTTTGTAATGCATCTCTTGTTTCTGTGCAGAATGTTCTACACTATGTAATCTGTATAAAGAAGCTGAGACTGGCAACAAGAGGGATCTCGCTGCCGCACAATGTACGGTTCCTCTGCATTGGTTCCTTTCAGATGTTTGAGCTTGAGCACCGATGGAGAGAGTAGTCGTGTTTCAACTCTTTACAGTGTTAAAATTCCGTGACTTTTCACTACACTCTTTTAATAAAAGCTAGCTACAATTTACTAGATAAAAGCTAGTAACTGCTTGTCTCACATCTTACTAGGTACGTAGTAACCATAGGTGGTAACAGGTCAAGTTAGTAATGGTTACTAGGCCAAGAACCATGGTAACTGTTACTAGCTTTCAAAAGAACCCGTGTATTTCACAACGTCTAACTAGTAACTGACAATAACTATCGACAGGATACCGGAAACGCAACGAACCACGTGATTTCCGTCGAAAAAAGGCTACTGCGGTATACCACTTACCCTCCATATGACAGGCGCAACAATAATTAAAAGTGAAAATCAGTAATATTATAAAGTATAAAAAATTGAAATCGAATATATATACCACATTTTGCTAGTTATAGTCCGCGGACTATACATGTATAAAAGTTGAAATTTTAGGCAGTGCGGACTATATACGTGTACGAACTATACAGGAATTATGTTTTTCAAGGTCGTTTATTACGACGACACGTGACGGATTTTGCTAATGAAGGAGCATGTTAACGATGATTTACGTATAATACGAGCTTCTTTGTGAGCTGAGAAAGCATACAATTGTCAAGGTATGCCATGTGCGAGAAGATCTTTAGTTTTGACAAGCACCAGGTGGGGACTTTGCACGGCGTGCGGACTATGCACCGGGTGCGGATTATCAAGCTAAACCTTTCTTTTTTCGGCCTAAATTGGCTTCTGCGGACTATACATCGGGTGCAGACTTTAGCCCGGAAGATGCGGTAGTTTATTTTAACGCCTCCACATTTGCAACTAAGATACACATCTTGCACACAGGCATTTTAATCACACAATTGATGCAATGCATTCAACACAGATCGCATACAAATACGAAGAACACACGTGACACGCTTCACTCTAATCCCTCTAATCGCTAATTACCTTGATTGCCCATAACCATAAGTCTATTATAAGGACCGTTTGAGTGCGCAAACTTGTCGTTGTGCATCAGCATGTCAGTGAATCATGTTGCGAATATAGTGTTTTTTTAGCACAAATATCCTTCCTCAAGGAAGTTTTCAAATGATTCATGGCTTCTATCTCCTAGTAGAAAACAAAGCTAAGCACGGAAAATATTTGCGACAGTCATTAAAACAGCCTCCCCACATGTTCTCAGCATTCATGTCTTCTCTTCCCCGCATAGCAGCCGCGAACCAGCTTTCTCGTCGATTACGTTAATCGAGAATAAAAGCAAATTCCGTCGTCGTCGGCGAGAGATTTCTTTCTTGTCGTCAGCCGCGGCGAACGAAGGCTGTAATTGACGGTGAGTACGAATGCAGCTGCAGTGGTTTCGCGCGTGGCGCGACAGAAATGCATGCAAAATTAATACCGCATGCAGCTCGCATCTTAACATATGTGTAGTCCACTGACAAATGCTCGCGTTTCTGGGGAAGATATAAGCAAAGACAGAGACTCGTAGAATGCCAAAACATTTTTTTTCATTAGTGCTAAAGCTAAATACACTATTTACGACGCACATCAACGCACGACCGAAGACAGCTCAATCAGAATCATTTACTCACCGAGCACATACAAACCGTGAACAAAACGTTCTCAGTGCCAAGTAGGAGCGAAGCAGCGAAACTTCTTGGACGGGAAAACCCATACCACAGAACCGGCCGAACGATCGTCGTGGAGCGGCGGATCCGGTGACGAACGGACGCTCGTCACCGGCTCGTTAGAACGGAGCAGTCCCCGTCCACGCACACACTCGCTTAGTCGAGCGCACGAACATTAACTATGCACACCCACACGTCAACACGAGAACAGCACACGACACACGGGAAAAACGGCAGGTTCAGATCGCAGAAATGAGCGTCTCGCAAACTCTGACTGGTCCCAACCTGCTTGTCGTACAATGTAGACAAGCGTGTCTTGCGAATGAGAAACATAAATTTTAAAGAATACAAAAGTAAAATAAAAAAACTGCAGAATGAATTTTTTGTTTGTTTTTGGAAACGTTTTTAGCACGTGAAACGTGGCTATTTTCAACCCAGTTAAAACGAGAAGGAAAATATATACGCTCCCAAGGGAATGCCAACGGGAAGAAAGTTAGAAGCCGCATGGCCATTGCATCAACAGTGGCTGCGCCTGACTGCGCTCGCGACAGTGCTGGCTTCCACGACGTTCTGGAACGGAAAGTGCGATCGCTATAAAGTCAGCTCCAACCCTTAAACATGCCACCTCCTACAATATTTGATGCTACGATTGTGTGTGGATTCCTCCCCTGCGTTCCGAAACAGCAAGTTCGTCGCTAATGCTGGCTATTGGCGATGCAGCAGACGCCGCCATCTCGTCCGCGCGTTTGGGTTAGTAAATAGCTAGTATAAAAAAGTAGCGGTCAGAAAAAGGTAGTAACTGCCGCATTTACCAACTTTTTACTACCTATCGCGCGTTTGAGCTTGTAAATGGTGAAAAGTAGTAATGGTCAGAAAAAGGCAGTAACTGCTGCAGTTAATAGCTTTTTACTAGCTTTAATAAAGCGTGTATGTATCAACGAGGTAGAGGGGCTTAGAGTGATAAACCGGAAGTTCGAAAGTGGCACCCCCCGGTTGCCGCTATTTTGTACGCAAAAGTGACCACACGTCACGTGACCTCACAAGAGCCGTGACGTCACCGGTAAGATGGCAGCGCCCAGAGCTGAGGAATGCGAGTTTGTTCGGTGCGCGGTAGCCGCGATGTGTAGCTGCTTTCCGACGACTTCGGTCTTCTTCGTGCTCGCTGACGCAGGTATAATGTGAAAATATGAAGAAATTAGACTTTATTACATTTTCCCGCAAGATCGCCCTG
Organism: Ixodes ricinus; assembly: GCA_037355805.1. Lineage (NCBI taxonomy): Eukaryota > Metazoa > Arthropoda > Arachnida > Ixodida > Ixodidae > Ixodes > Ixodes ricinus. The sequence continues at coordinate 123,021 of JAZHYW010023084.1, read as the reverse complement.
TATCATCTGGATATTAACACCTGCGAGACAGCATCAGCCGTCCGTGGTACCGGTGCTCGGATTCCCGGATGTGTTCGATGGTCGATAGAACTTTGAGTGCTTTTAGCATGCAATTTTCGCTTTCTCTTAGCTTTGTTTGAACGTTGGAATGTCTGAGAATTGACACGAAATGTATACGTCGGACGTAGGGCCTAGGGGAATTCGTTTCAGCCCTAGGTAACTGCATAATCACAGCCAACTTTTAGCGAGGAAGCTCCTGCGATCTTTACGTTTTGTACTTGTAAACAATTTTACGATATAACTCCTAGCATAATATATTCGCATTTTTCTAGCTTCGTTTGAACGTCTGAGAATCGAAGCAAAAGGTATACGTCGCGTGAGGACCTAGGGGAAGTTATTTCAGCCCTGCGTCACCGAATGTCCATATAAAGTTTTAGCGAGGAAGCTCCTGCGATCTTTAACCTTTTGTGCTAATCAACGATTCTACATTCGATCGCTTTTCTTCCTTTTTTGTGAGTGCGAATCGCACACTTATTTTCAGCTGCGAGGATGACGTTTTTATCGAGTGGGGAGATGAATAAATCGTTGCAGGAACCTGCTTCAATGCTATTCGGCTTGCTATTTTTGGTGTACGCATAGATTAATTGCACATTTTTCTCTTTCGTAGGTTTTATTGCAGCAATACTTTTTTTTCATCAAGAGTGCATTGTATTAGTCGGTCAATTATTTACTTGTTTTAGTTACCTGTACAAGATGATTCATATTTGTGTTCACCCCTTGCCCGAAAAGCAGTCTTGTTGAAAAATGTTGACTACCATTCCTTTCGGTCTCTTCAATAGACTTCTTTCTAAAATGTGGGCTGCCTATACATCGTATAACCATAACCTGGAAAGGGCAACCGCCACAGCCCCCTCGTGCCAATCAGATTGACGGAGTGAAGGCATCTGACAAATCTGTGCTGACGAGCACTCTGATGATATGTTGTCATGTGCTTCTCTCCAACATGCATATTGACTCACCAAGACTGTAGCCTTCGCCGCTTGCCAAATTGTGATGGAACGAATTACAGTAGCTACTACTCTAATTGCCCAAGGCCTTCATACTTTGGGCATTTGTTCGACAAGAATGTTATGTCCGCGATCACTGTGAACTCGGCTGAGCACCTATTGAACTCGAATGCTGCATTAGCATCCGACGTGAACTGGGGTATATTCGTGTGCTTTGCACCGAAAAAAATGGCGACAGTTGTGTTGCTTCATGGGGTTTTGCAAAGGGTCTATTGTGTCATACGTATTGGAAGTGTCCTGCTATATAACAATGCATGAACACATACCATTAAACTAGATGCTCAGAGGTGTGTTTGTTTTTGCAATTAACAAGTTACAGCAGTGTGCTTTAATGTTATTATCATGTGCATAGTTTTAAGTATCCTCCCTGCAATGCCTACAAAGGCCCCTGGAGAGAATAAAATAATAAATAACATTTTCACATCACTGGAGTTGTATGTAAACATATTCGACGGACATCCGTCTGGTTCGGAATGATTAGTAAAATTTCAACGTGAAACTCTAACCAAGCTTTATTAAAAACCACTGGAGTTGGTTTTCGGATGCGCCATATGTTCAGGAGAAGTGGAACGAGTGCAGCCCAATGCAACCAGTCTGGTATGTCCCATTAATTAATACTGAGGGGTCAGAGATGCGAGTGTCCTCAAAAGTTCCAGCACGTGCGGTGAACACAATTCTTTCTGTAGAGACTCTGAAGGCGTAAAGGCGAGCGAAAATATGTTTATTAGATTAGTGTATCAAATATGTTGATTTCCACTTGATTACGTAATTATTTCTTCTTTGCAAATGGGTCCATAACGAGTTCTTTCTGCGACAGTCCCGTGTCAGGCGTTCAGTCGTAGTACGTGTGCTGCTTGTTGTCGGATGATGCTCCTGGCACGTCAGTGTTCAGTTTGGTCGAGTGGCAACTTTGGCCGACTGATGCCGTCTTGTAATCATACGTCATGTGCGGCCACTGACATCTGATGCACTGAAGCTGCAGAGCTGGCTTCTAATCCGCAAATTTTCCTGGTAGTTCTCTGCATCAATGCAGCAAGCTCGGGCATGTATGAATGCTTCGGCGTTGGGGTGTCTCGTTGAATCTGCATTGAATAGTAACGGGTAGCCGATGACGGTCGTCGTGACTTTGTGGCATAAGTCGCCCTCGGATCGTCAGATGCCGCTTCGCTCAAAGAAGACTCCAGATGAATAGCCTGTCGAACTTGTTCCAAAACAATCTCGGCAATCAAAATAAAAGCCGGGCAACTGATGGCAGGAAGTAGCTTCCTGGTCTCCTCCCGGACAACGTCGTGGATGTTGCGGATGCCTGGGAAGCTGGCGTCGAAGTTGCAGCTGGACGACTCGAGTGTCGAGAAGCTGGGGAGTTGTTGATAGCGACAGGCTCGGGCCTGCAGTGTACATTCAATGTTGGAAGCCGCGGTGATATGAACTCTTCGACTGTTGTCGTGGAGCTGCGGACAAGGCTGCCGGAGGGGTTGTACCTCACATGAGGGACATGGGATTTTTAGCTTCTTGTCTTCTGTCGGATCAGGGTTGGCGTGGGTGCTCGATCACGCCCAAAACATCTTCCACGAAGGCGGTGACACTCTCGTTGATGCAGCATCCTGGACAGAATCAGGAATTCGGCTCTCCCGGTCAATGCTGGCTGATGAACGTGCACTTCAGCTCGATCTTGGAAACTTCCTATGACGTTAAGGAGGATTCGTTGTTCTCAAACCAGTTCCTGGCAGTTTCTTCCACGAGAAGTATAGGTTCTGCAGGAGCTGGTTGTCCGTCTACCTACTGTGGCGGGCGACACGGCCATATATTTCAATCCAGCCCTCAACGTCTTCATACACCTTGCGTGAAAGGGCATCAGAGTGCGAGGTGCGACGGGCATGCATACGATGATGGGAGCGGACGTGGTTCGCTGCTACAGGTTTGCCATTGTTGGCTTAGTCAGCTTCGGTTTTTCTGGCAAAAGACCGAATTCCGGTGGTTCTTGCTGGTAGCAGCGACTGGCTCGGATTTCAGGTTCTTCGTGGTGCATTTCCAAGGTTCGTCCTGGCGGTACTCGCTCGTCTTGTGGTTTTTCTGCCGGGCTTGGGATAGGACTTGGTTTACGGCTCGCCGGGCGTTTAAGACGCGGGATAATCAGCTACCCGTGTATTAATTGTTATCGGGCAACTCAACTGAGGAGCCGCCAGGGTCCACACAGAGTGAAGGGCTCTGGGTAAGGTGTGCAGCACCTCCACCAGAACATACAATGACTGCTGAGCATGGCCTGGAACTTTCCAGAATAGTAAATATTGATAGAAAATAGGACTGAAGGAAGCATCTGTGACAATATAACAAAACAGACAGAAGAGAGTCTATCCTGACCACTAAAAAAGCTGCATTGTTTTAGAGGCATTCTGTTCGAATAAATCCTCTCCTTCGGGGTTTGGCGACTGCCGTGGACAAACTGAACTGAAATGGACGTGGAACCACTTTTCTGGTAATGAGCCGCTGCAGACTGTCGTCGCAAAGCGGCGTGAACGGGTGGACTGGGTAGGTAACACGCGCGATGAAATGTCCATACAGCTTGCAATTCGCGTACCGAGTGTTGATGAAACTTGTGTCGACGAAACGTGCGACAGACAAGCGGAATCAATACCAACTGCAACGCCTGTGCTCCGTGAAAGTGCAAGTCTACGCCAGAACAATTTAGGAAGCAGCATAGCATCACCTAAAGCACGGCACAGGAACTAACAACTTGAAGCACTTGAAGACGCTCTCCGGTGCGCCGCACAACCAAAGTGAGCCTTCGGTCATTTGAACGAAGTGGCACCACGATTGCACACTGCCAAGCACGACTCACGCAATTTCCGTCGCTAAACTGCGTATCCAAACATATTACATTCGCTTCACTGCAGACCTCGAAGATTTTGATGGTCAACGAGAGCACAGAACCGTCGCCTTAAGATTTACTTGCGGTATCCGAATCAATCCGAGGTCCGAGCAACGTAGGGCCGATTGTCTCTTTCGTGGCAATATCCCCGTCGGTCACCAGCGAAATGCACACCGTTCCTCCTTCTGTTCACGTATACCTACGTGAGACACCACGCTGAACTCTGAAGTCGCTTTCGACCGGCCTCATATGACGGCTTCCGCGTCTGAAATCAACTCGCCGACACGAACGACAACAAACAACACATCCGACAAGCTCCGGCCCAGCTGGGACCAGCCGCTGCCTGGGCGCTGCCATGCTTTCCTGTGACGTCGCGTATTTGGTTTGGTCATGTGACGAGTGGTCACATTTGCGTACAATGGCAGCCGCCTTATGGGGGTCACTTTCGAGTGCAGACCGGAACCCCGGTTTATCGCTCTAAGCCCCTCTACCTCGTTGGTATGTATACAGGCTAATACGAACTTTCTCAAGGCGCCAATAGACGGCGTTGCGACTCTGAAGATTACACTAGACGAACACACGCAACCGACATCATGCTATGGCTGCGCTGCTGAAATTAAAATTAGGAGTCAAAGTGTCGAGACATATAACCTATTTGCACAGTGGTCCTGAACACCTCCAAGTGATATATTCTACGCCGGATGTGCCTTAAGGTTTGTAAGGCTGTACTTAAATTTAGGAGAATTAGTAAATGCAAAATGTATCGACCGCGTTATTACAGAGGCTCGGTAAGTTCGCGTGGTTACGGATGAGCGTTTCGTATACCGCATTCTGGCTCCTTTAATAGCTATCCAGTTACGAGACTTACCCGTTGTACACAACTTCCCTCTAGTCTGAACAGCCTAAGACGTATTGTTCTACGAGTTTAAAGGTTTTACTTTCACAAACATTATACGAACGACATGCACTCCTCCATAACGTAGACCGCCACGGGAGCCGCACCTCAAAGGATGTGCTTTTCAATCCCCCGCAAACAAAGGCTATGGGACAGGGGACGCCGCTCGAACCAGAATCCCGTGAAATATCCGTCCGCGTCCCTTTCTCCCCGAGGAGAGTGCTCGCCCGCGCGTGAATTCGTCCTCATCGGCGAAGACAGCGGCTCTGAGAATAGCTTTCGTTAAGACAGCTCTCGAGTGCCATGTTCGCTTGCACGTCACGTTCGTCGGTCCCTTTTCCTCTCTCTCTTCCTGCCTTCTTTGCCTTCCTTTGTTGGCACTTTTCTTCCTTGCCCCCCGAATGTGCCTCGTTTCGTACCGCCCGCGGTCGAGGTGTGAGAACCCCGCGTTCCTTGAAACACCGTGGCGCTGGCTGGAGCGTAGTATATGCTCCGTTCGGCCCCTAAGCTGACAGTGCAGTGGAGGGCTACGCGCTCGCCGGACAAATCAACCTCCTTCCTTTATCACACCTGACAACGCCATCTACGCGTTGGTAAGGGCAGGAGCGCTATCACGTGCAGGAAAGATAGACGCACGGCTGACTCTGCGAGCACGTAGATTCCACCGTACTGTCAAGACCGCACTGTCCTACCGTGATTGCGAGCTCGCCGCTGTCTTTATATTCAATCTTAATTTTCTCGTACAAGAAACGGTGGAAGAAGGAAGAAAATAAAAAAAGGAAAACGAGGGACATTGTCCCTCTTCCAACCTCGTTTGGTGCCGCGTGCTATAGTTCTCACTTCCCGAGTAACAACACTGTTTCGTTGAGGGGATGGGACGATAGTGCGCCGGGAGAGCGGACGAGGCAGCGGATGTAAGCCTGCTTGCTGTGCTTTGTCCCTCTCGAAGAAGGAGGAGGTCTCCTCGGCCTAATTACATTAGGCTCGAATTGAAATTCTAATCAGGCGCCGTGTTCACAGCCCGCGGCTTCGCTACTCGAACGAGATTGCGCAAGAAGCGAGCCTCATTTCGGTATGGGGCGACAAAAAAAGAAAGAAAAAAGAAAGGAAGACTGACGACGTTTCGAAACTTGACGTGCGTTGCAGATATAAAGGACCGGAATGGAAACGGGCGTGGGGGACACAGTGTCACGACCGAGAATTCAAATCCAGCCCAAAGTTCGTTTGCAAAACCTTGCTCTCTAGCCGTGAAATCAGTGTTGATACCATATAATGATTTTGCCTCGGTCTATTCCGGATTGGACGCTTCGCAGTCCCGTTTTGATAAAGGAGTAATCATGTTAGCTTGGATGTTTGCGGGCTTTACGTTTAGGCGCGAATATATCGCAGAATAAAAAGGAAAATTACTCGCAATTATTGACATATAGCGCCTCTTCTATTCTGGTTAGTAAAATCTTATGAAAACTAAATTTAGAGTTATTTTGTTACATTGTAAGCGTTTTAGACTCAGCTAAATATTTACGTTTACGTCGGTGAGATGAGTAGTCAACAATATAAGGGATAATCTTGAGACTAAGGAAAAGAATACGGACAGCACAATACAGAATCTTAGTGTCCTATTGTCCACTTTTCGGCTTCTCCACAATCATAAGGAATTGACGTGCGAAAGAACTGTTTATTTGCATTACCTATTCATACAGCTGCATGAAATTACCTCTCGATGCAGACTTGCACATTGTGACTACAAATGGTCATTCCGTAAGTTTTCAAATGGACAGGCGTTCAACCCATTTCAAGGCATTCAAATGTTCTCTTGTTAAATATTCACCCAACAAATTTCACTCACTTATTACCTAAATCCCAGCAGTCAAAACTCTCGCAACTGCTGTAGACCAAGCCCTTTGGTGCATGTAGCAATGCCAGAAATATATGTATATCATATGCTTATTTATATAATAAAATTATATTTATATGATATGCTTAGTGAAGTGTCCGGACTAATGAAGCGTGCCGCTTGAAAAGACAAATAATGGTTCGGAAATGCCTCATTTTATTGTCCCATGTACAATACACGAACTTATTTTTTTAACAAATTCACATAGAAGGCATGTCATGTGATCAGATAAGGCAACTCTTCGTTAACACTATGTATTAACAAAAAAAAAAAACTGGATGTTTCATGCTTGTTTTTGTTTATTATTTGTTTAAGTTTTACTGCCTTGATATTGTGCAACTTTGAATAATTTATGTGCTGACAAAGCTGTCAGATCATATTGGAGGCAGGGACTTTCCAAGCAATACGGCGTAGTTTTCTCCACGTCTACTTCTCCACATCTTCAGAGTCAGTAAATTGAATTTAATTGAATATTATCACATCAAACTTTCCTTGCAAATTAAAAAAAAGTTTATTAAGAAGCGCGTAAGCGTCATCAACATTTATGTGCTGGCTGTTGCACCATGTCTACCTCCTCGATTGACAGCAGCAACGATCATTCTCGCCAACCAAAATCGCCCAAAAGCAGCAGGCTAGGGCTCCCACTCAGCGCCTATAACGTTCAGCAGCAGTTTATTTTATTTTATTTTTTGCCGTTGAGTTAACCTCCCTCATTCTAGCTTGGCGTGCTCTATAACGATTCGCGGATAATCACCGCTCGTCTTAATCACCTCCTCGCAGTCCGCTGATTTCCCTCGGGTCATTAGGTTCTGCATATGACAGCTGTTCTTGCCTTGAATCGCGATTGGACCACTTAACCCGAACCCCCTCCCACCACTCCAACCCCACTGCCGCGAGCGTGGCAGTTCGACGGGGCGTTTTTATGCGTGAAAGTGAAGTGGGGAACAACCGTGCGTGCATAGCGTATCCTAACTGCTTTCCAAGCTTGTGCCGTGCAAAAATATGCGTCGTTACAGTGCTGGTTCGGCCTTTGCCAAGCGCCGTTCTTTTTATTTTTTGTTTGTTTCTGTTTGGTTGGTTTAGAGGCGTTAGGTACAGGGTTGGCAGATTTGCATTGTAACTCAGAAGAGTGGTGCGTTTTGCCCTTGTTGGGGTCGCTGGTTAATTTTGCTGGTTCCTCATGGGAAATGCCAACGCTCGCAGTTTTCGGCGGAGTTCGCGACGTGCAGGCGAAGCGAGGGAGATAACGGGGCTCAGGGGTAACCTGGGAAGGCATAAGGCGGCGTTAGGGAAAGGCTAAACTTTTTCACTGTGGCAAACGATGATTGAAGGCTTAGCGTGGCAATGGAAATGTCGCGTTCATTCGGAGATAGTAATCCTTGTTTACCCAACTTTAACCCGGTTTTGCTGACTTGCTTTGTAATACTCTTTCCTCTCGTGAATATGCTGTGTATATTACTGTCAACCAGAATGAACTGCACGCAAACCTCGTTTTCTTGCTAGTAGGTCCCTACTTTTATGTATTATTATGCATATAACGTTGATTTCTCAAGTCTCGGGTTTATCACAGTGATAAACATCAGGAAGCTTTGCTTTTACACAATTTAACTTAGAAGCATCAATAATATTAATTAGCGTAGTAACAGCTTGTTGTGCGGAGCATCTAATGATTACGAGATATCTATGGCCCGTGCGATGCAAACCAACCACCTTAAAATGACGCCACAAACAATATATAAGAAAAACAAACAAACAAACAAACAAAAACAGGCACCACGGAGAACTATGAATAAGTAGTTGGCCACAAAATCGAAGCTTCGAAGGAATTTCAAATCAACTGGTGGCATTATCTTTTAAAAATTTCGGTCCGAATAACAGATGGGCAGGCCTGTGGGTTTACTTATAGAAACACTTCGCCAGCGACAAGGCTCTACCGCGCAACATCAGCGCATTGTGCTTTTGTCAATTACAAGTTTTGTTCGGGGTTTATTGGGATTCCTGTCAGCTTGTGCGGTGAGCCTTCAGATTGACACGGGAAATATTTGTGGTAGACGGGTCTCATGAATGAAAGTGCCGGGTAGCGGAATACTTTGTGGTCTGGGTTAAATGATTTCGAATGTTTCGCGAGCCTCGCAATAAATTAATATAACTTATTGTGTTTATTTAAGTAGCACTGAATACAATCAAAGTGACTGATTATTTTTAGATATTTTTTATGAATTAGGTTTAAATAAAGTGGCAAGATAAAAGTGCGCGGACGCCTTTGCAAGGTGACTCCGAGAACGACGGCCGCGCCTTGTCCAAACAACTTGGCTTGAAATACTGCCAAGTGGCTCAAAGAAAACAGCTAAAAACTATTATGGGGCAAGACTGTCGCTGCGTAGCTAAATATATAAGTTATCCAGAGGCATCTTGTAGATATTGGATAATTTAATTAAAGGTTATCTTGCTCCAAATTTGCAATGGAAGAAGAGGCTGTTAGGTATGTCACACACTAACGTTTTCACAACACTTATAATAGAGTATTTTCGAGACATACTTTTCCTTCCTAATATAGCTGGAAAAAAATCGGCGTAAATATTGTATAAACATATTTGTTGCATTCTTGCAAGGGTCGGTTCCGGTCTGGCGAAATGACTTCACGGTATATTTCTCGTGGGCTCGGCAGGAACCAGCGACGGAGGAAACTGTTTTACCATATCATACACTGACCACTGACATATACATCTTGCAATGCACAAAATCCGTTAGAAACATAGTGATGGATCAAATAAAGCACGAAAGTTTAAATTCATACACGTTAAGGAAGTTTTGCTGCTTGACAGATGTAGCACGTGTTGAACCTAATAATAAAACAGGTATGTGTACTTTGTGAAGGAAAAATCACAACGATAAGGCTGTTCTTAACCAGTAGACGTCTAGGTGTGGCTGGGAAGATTGGGAAGATTTGAAGCGTTTAAACCACATAAAAAAAACCTCGACAATTCTTTCCCTACTTTCAACATAAAGCCCCCTCCTCCTTATAGTACCCAGTCTACAAAAAGAAAAGAAAACAAAATTAGAAGAGGGAGTCATAAGTTTTCGGTACAACTGTGCACATAAGAATATAGCTACGGCTCCTCCACAACACTTGGTTTATAACCCCACACTGCCTAATCAGCGTAAGAGAAGGTGAGCCCAATAGCTCCAGCTTTTGACCCTTTATCAGATTCAATACGATTGTAAGCGCTGCACGGTAGTTGCGGGCGCGTAACATCGACGTGATTTGACCCGGCTATTATTAATATTACCACTCAATCCATAGAGCTGGACATCCTTGTTTAATTAAAAAAAATCAGAATGTAAATCAAGTATCAAAACGAAAAGGAAGAAACACAAAGCGAGACACAAAATAAGGTTAAAATTTCTAGAACATGCGTCTGTTCCTTTCAGATACAATGAAACAGACTGTTTGACATCACACTAAAGTTAGGAAAGTCTTACGACTCAACTGCAATATACTTGCGACATCTGAGGTGCGCTTTAAATGCGTGTTCAAACCGATGATGTAGAGCACTCACGCGATGCGACTAGGTCGCATCGAAAAAAAAAATCGGATGGTCACACTGGCGATGCGCGATGAGCGAGTTACTTCTCGAAAACTCTCGCTCCGAACCACGGCTCCGAACGCCGCTGGTTGGCTCAGCCGCTCCGCGACTAGATCGCATCGCAAAAAAGTCGGGTCACCTAGCGACTGTTCGAAACGAGTCGTTTCTTTTCGCTGATGGTCGCTTTTGCTTTTGCGATGAAAGTTATCGCGCGAGTGCTGCCCATCGCCGGCGTGAACGCGCCTTAATTGAGAGCCCTCTGTGTTCATATGCCCTTAGTGCACTTTACGTTTCAGCGCCATATTGGCTGAGGGTACAGTCACTCAAAGTAAATGTTTGATACAGGATTCATGTAATTGAAATATACTTTGCATTATCTATCTGAGAGTACACATTTGTCTCATAAAGTAGAAAATGAGTATACTTCCAGTGAATTCTTTTTTGTCAAGGGCTTTCGGTCGTTGCCATCTTCAAATGGCGTGCGTAAATGCAAAACTTGGTAAAAACATTCTGGTTATACTTTTGCGTGCACGAGGAAGCTGGCCAGGGTCATATCTTAAGCACAGTAAGCGAAACATTGTGTATTAATTAAATTATCCGCCCACAGCACCGTTTACTGTATGTGTGAGCACGCGGGAGCCAATTAAAAAGTGCCTGGATATTATAGAAGTGTAGATGGTTGAGCGTGTTGGTTTCAAATTTACGATAAGGAAAGAAAGCCTGTCTTGTCTGTTTGTCTTCAACGTCCCTCTTTCCTTATCGTGAATATTATAGAACCTTACGCTGCGGTTACTCTACATTATGCTTCGGTACGAGTAAAATAATAAATAAAAAGAACCAGAATAATGTTGCATAGTTTCTTTTTCAGAAATTCCTTAGCGAAAAAAAAAGAACTAACGGCAAATTTAGTTTACAAGTGGACAAAAAGAAATCTTCCTCGTGTTAGAAAAAAGGCCATGCTCCTGCTTTTAATTATTTTGGCGTGTTATTTGGCTTTCTGACTCAAAATTTCTTTTAAAGTAGTTGAAGGATTGCGCAAAATACTTTTATTATATGCGGTATTCTTGTTTTGCAACAAGGGTGAAAAGTACCGAGGTTATTTTATAGTACAATATATTTCATGCTGAAACGTTACACAGCGCTTTAGATAGGGTGCGAATGATGTATTAAATGCAAGAGGGATTTTTATGCTTGGGAGTGAGGGAAAGAAACAAATAACAGTAAGATAAATGAGCTTAAGTTTTTACGAATCACCAACTCAGGAAATTTACTCCAGCTGGAGCCCAGATAGAACAAGCACAACCTCAGTAAACAGCTTTCCAAACACTAGCGTCTATACCTGCAGCAATAACACCTGAAGTTTAAAATATACTGGCCTTTTTCGAGTTCCGTTTGACACACCTGAATAGTATTTAAAAATTAGAACAAGAGGAGGTTATACAGATGCATATTTTAAAGAAAATCAGGAGCCACGAACGTTTATTATAGTACTGTAACGGTTGTAACGATATTACTATGGATTAATAATCCAAACACAAGCAATACAATATTCCTCAAAATTTGCCAAATTAATGTACAACTGGTTTGTCATCCTTCGGCAGTTGTTTCTAATAAATCCCATCGGATATTTTTCTTCAACCATAAAAAGAAAATAAAGTCACCAAGATTGATTAAAAATCTGCGCATAAATTACTAATTTCTATGCCAAACTGTACTCAAAGTTTACTAAAACTTCATAAAATTAGATTCCATTCTCGTATTGCTCGGCGTAAAAATCAACTCTATTTCTAAATTTTACTTCACCCGTTAATTCGTGTCGCCGTCTTTTAAAATGTCGAGAATTATCATCATACACTGAGAACATATGTGCAGGGCATGGCTTCCAAAAAGATTTCTTGATCAAATTTCCCATTTTCCAATTAAAAGACGTACACACTCCACACTCTGCCCGCCGGAGGAACACAGCGAGACTATTCTTCGTTTCGCCTTAAGTTCAGACGAAGCCGATGCTACCAGCTGATGGGACCAATCATAAAGCGGCAAAAGTGCACCCATACGGTGTTCCTCGCGTTTTTGTACGTGTTCTGTTATAGCTGAACCAACCATGTACAGGGGAGCCCCAGTGACTAGCACTTTTGAGACTGCCTGATTGGTCCCATGAGCTTGTGGCGTCAGCTACGTCTGGACTTAAGATGAAACGAAGGATAGCAAGGTCACGATCAATAAAACACAGCGAGAGTTTGCAGCCTATAGGTATAATAAAAATGCGAGAGCGCCCCTATTATTATAACTCCCGCGGATACATGTAACAAGGCTGTTTATTTTTAAAATATTAGTCGTACTTATTCTGTTCCGGATAAAAACGATGTAGAGCAAAACTCAGGAGATAATGAAATCTTCGAACGTTAGGCATATTAAAATTATCCATCGGGAAGAGTGAAACTGGTCAAAGTGAATTTCTAAGAAATATAGGTATCCAAGCGCACGAATAAAGGTCTTGAAAACTTGTATCTACTCAGACGTACGCAATAATCACGTTTGCAATGATGTGTACGTCTTTATGAGAACAAAAGTTTTTGCTAAGAAATTATTCGCCCGAAACAATGTTGACAGGCTTCACACACCGCGTAATTTTGCTGGATGTGATCTCGGACGGCCTTGTGAATTTCCCTGCAGCGCATAAAAAATTCAATTAGTCGCGTTTGGACACGCGATTTACCCGCGAAATGGTGCCTCTTGAGCGCAAATGCACACGTTGCCGGCTAAAAAAAAATTGCAACTAGTGATATCTTTGTTAAAAGCTGAAAATATAAGAAATGAATCGGAATTTAATTAATAACTTAAATATTGTTTTTAATTTTTGCTATAAAAATTAAGCTCAGCAATCGTTATTTCGCGTAGGGCAAGCGGATATAGCTTTGAATTAAGCTGACACAAAAAACACTACTTTAAAAATAAACAGAGAACATTGTTCAAACATCTTGGCTAAAGGGGCCTTCCATTAAGTTCCAAGACAATAAAACTTGTGTTTCTTTTTTTCGACAGCGTACACCGACGTTAAGTATTCAAAGCTATTGTTTTTGCTTTGGTTTTTGATAGCTATACAAGGCTGATCGAGGCTATCACGCTCTGGAGAGCCCTTCTAGCGCGAAGTAACCACGCAGTATCTGAAGTGACTCTGGATAATGACCGGCACGAGGATCAGGCATCAGAACACCCTCCGTTCAGCATGGTTCACTTCCTTTGAAATAGGGAACTTGTCTTTGTCTCTGTCTCCTTCTTTGTCTTGGGTTCCAAACGTAGACGGGAAGAGAAACGTTCTACTGCTGGATTTGTTCGGGGTGCTTACGCAGATGCGTTTCTATCTTGAACGGCACTGAATGCGTAATGTCCTTCTGCTCGCTTTATGGATGAAGCCCCATTTTTGCGTTCGTGCATCGCCCGAGCACATTGTGATCCCTCCAACAAATGGTTTCCGAGAACACTTTACAACTTATTCTTGCGCTTTTGTTTTTCTTCTTTGCTCCAACAGTAGAGAGCAACCGAGTTTCTCGGCTGATGCCTTTGGGTATGCGTAGATTGAGGGTAATTTGTTCTTATTTCTTTAAAATGCGTTGGTAGTTTCAAAGGCTTTGTTTTGCTGAATGTTCTCATAGCTAAGAAAACAAAAGCTTCGAAATGATGCAATGTACAGAAAGGAACAGTGCAGAATAAGGCCGGAATGTAAAAAAAAGAAGTAACATTAGGGTTTCCACACGCATTGCACTACGTGTAGATTCACGCACACACATTGCTGGGGCGACTAAAATATGTCCCTGATCTGAATTGCGATGGTAGCATCAAAAACAGCCCAACATGTATTTTTGCTTTCTTACTCACAAGCATACATTCAACAGCCGCTCAAACGGTTTACCTGGAACTGTGTTTTTTTTTTGCGTCATGTAGATTTTTTAAAGCGCGCCACTATACATGTGCTTGCACTGAGTATACTGCACTCCTCGCAGTTTCAATCAGTTAGTTTCTGAAGTGCGAACGATTCCTGCCAATATATTCCAGAAAAAACTCTCCATAGGTAAATTCGCGCGGTAAATGTTGTAAACGTCTCAAAAAAACGCACCTACAATTAAACAAAACAAAAAAACTCCTGGGCCTTGTTAGTCGCTGGATGTTTCTTTTTTCTTCATATAGATGTGTATTTTTCTGTAAAGTAGTCAAATAGACGCACGGGGGCCATGTCTTAGTGCCCGTCGCAGAATTCGGTTTTAGCTCTTAACGTATTTGTGTTGTCCTCATTCAACGTGGGTTGCCGTGATTGGCTATCCGAGTGCTGTTAGGAAAAGTAGAATGGACGGGAATGTTTAGTTTTTGAGGGCCTAAAATTGAGCAGTCCAAAGGAGGGTGATGAACACGATCGTCGAGCTGGCTCAATGCGGGGTACGAGCGAGTGGCTGACGTGTGAGCAAACACGGCTGACGCGAGGTATTGCGGCGAAATGAAAAGACAACAGGAGGGCGGACGGAGGCAGAAGGGAGAAGGACCATGATATAAATAAAACAAGGCGAAAAGCTCGCCTGGGGTTGTGCCTAGTTTCCACACTGGCGATGGTCAAGCCATGCGTTATGAGAAAACGGTGGCTGCACGGAAGTGTTATTTATTCTGCACGCCCGGACGTTTGGGCACAATCTTCTCTAACGGAATTTAGTACATGTTGTCTCCTTTTTATGTCTGATATTCCTTCTTTTTATATTGCTGAATGCGCCCCCCTCCCTTCCCCCCCCCCAAAAAAAAGATAAAATGAAAATAAAAATTAAAAAACACTAAAATTGGTTTGCCGGGCTCAAAGATGCGGAGAATGGCGAAATTGGGACCTGATATTTTTAATCTTTCCTTTTCAAACATCTCCCTCATATTCCTACAAAAGGCTGTCCCTGTCCGCGATACGCTTCATTTTCGGATATTCGCTTCGTTCCTCCAGTTTGTTTTCCATTTTTTCGTGCCTGTCCCGACTTTACATTGATCCCGCATGAACGTCGAACTTCGGCCGTCTTTCACTGAAAAGACTCCCATATTTCTAAAAGGCTGAGCAAATTCAGCACTTGCGCGCTATACGTATCCGGAGAAAGCCGCCTACTTCTATTTTCTCAAGCCAGAGGGGAAGGTAGGCGCGACGAATACGAACGACCCGTCTAATTGTTTATATTCCCGAAATGTTTCTTTTTCCTTTCTCTTGACGGTGGGTTTCCTTGTGTGCGTTCTCCTCGGGGATTGTGGTGGCGGACGGACCGTTTGGTCTACACCAGGTGTCTCCGAACCTCGCCCGCGGGCCCACTACTTTATATGCGCTGCCTGTAGCAATGCGGTTCGCATAAACGGGAGTAAGACGATGTGCGTAAGGGCCTATACCTGAGTTACGTATGGGGGTTAGAACCTTGCTAAGTGGTAGGATTCGCAAGGTTTTCCTACAATTTTGGCTTCGTTCATGACACCCTCAGTCTTTTGGAGAGGAATTGTTGTCACTTAACGGCGTCTTGTCACAATTCGATAGCAACTGGTCCGGTTCAAAGCGGTCGATTTTTGTAGGTTTTTACTTGTACTCCAAAGTAACATCACTCTTCTGCATACTTTACATATTTGGCACAGATTTAAAGTTGTTTGATACGTCAGCAATTATGCTGGCCACTTAACTTGTTCCTGCGGACAAAAAAATATTGCGGCTCCAACTGATTGCTTTTATTCAACAGGGCATCGAATAATGTCATATACCCATGGAAATCTTCATGCACATATTACTCGAACATGCAATGATGCTACACAATTATGATACATTTTCGAAACAAAGTTTAGATATGAAATCGGGGCTGTTCAAGTCAAGTGGCACTATATATATATATATATATATATATATATATATATATATATATATATATATATATATATATATATATATATATATAATGCAGGCATGACACAAAGCGTCATGTTTGAATTGCGTAATGTCACAGCGCAGACTTAATTTTGATGTCTAAACAGAGGTTCCGCCTCATCATTCGCTGAGCTGATTTCGTAGAGCGCAGAGATTGGCTCTTTGAGTGTTTTGCGAATAAGTAGACAAGCAGACATTTTTAAGAGTGTACCTTTGATTAATTTTGAAGAATTCACAATCGCCATCACATTCCACGACGCGCTGTGTAGTGATCTTTCGATTTTCTCTTTTTAGTCGTAGATACGTACGACTGAAAGCAGACACATCACATAGCAATCGCTAACCACTTCAACCGTACGATATCCGGCTTTATTTAGGATCGAATAAGGAGTGCGGTCGTCCTCGGAGTTTCACCTCCGCTCACCTATAGGAGGGCCAGCATAAAATAACATCCGATGCCAGCACTTCTTTCTTTTTTTATACCGCTTTCGGTTAAACTGGGGAGTCAGGGCTCTTGTACAAGATTCGTCCATTTGCTTCGAGGGCGAATTGCGTCCCTCGCGTAGAAAAGACTGAGGGTGGGGAATTAATTGGATTTCGCGGATCCCCCGGGGCTCTTCATTAAGACGGACGGTAACGTGTACGCCAAGTGGAAATTTCTGCGAGGTTGGTGCAGCTTTTGAGCTCTGTCTTCTTTCTTTTTTTCTTTTCCACGGTTTCCACCGCTTGAGAGTTCATTGGGGGTGGGGTTCTGGCGCGTAGTATGGAAACTCTCCTTAAAAAGGCAGTACTAACACACACACGGTAAAAACGATGATCTCGTGGTCGCGAGGTGAGGGGGCAACTTTCGTTTTGTGACACCTAAGACTGCGATGCGTAAGTTTTGTTCGTATGACAGAGCCCAGGTGTAACGTTATGATTGATTACCGCACCAGCTCGCCTTCACACACATTGTTATTTTTTTATCGACAGTATCCGTTTGCGAGGAGACGCTGCGCGGACCGGTGAGCGATTGAGTGTTAAATTATTCGCGACTGTTATTATAGTGACAGACATCTTAGAAATGCCGGGCTTCAATCATTATCCGCACGCTTCTTGCCTCGTGATTTATTCGTTGGCGATATTATTGGCATTTACTGCAATCCCAATGCGGAGAGCAAGTCGTCCGCTTTTGGCGCAGGAGTTGCCGTGGCGTCATAACGAGGCCGAGCTTTGATTGGTTTTGATTGAAAATATAGTGTGTAGACCTCAATGCTTAATGCCTTAAGGTCTACATTCTAAAAAAGCCCGTGTGTCAACTTTCCCGCACAACACTCGGAGAGCCAATCAGCGCAACTTACGGAGGCAGCTCAGCGAAATGACGATGCCGAAACATATGTGTGGAGCAAAAAACGCGGTCTGAGTTGTGACACTAAGCAATGCAAAACGTCACGCTGATATTTTCTTAATGTCACAACTCAGACTGCGTTTTTTGGTCTAAACATATGTTTCGGCATCGTCATTTCGCTGAGCTGCCTCCGTAAGTTGCGCTGATTGGCTCTCCGAGTATTGCGCGGGAAAGTTGACACACGGGCTTTTTTTTTTTTTTTACAGTGTACCCACTATTTTTTTTATTTTCTTAATCAGCCAATAGGAATTTGGTGTTCTGACATCGTCGCAACCCGTGTGCGAGACGCAGACGAACTTGCACTCTGCATAGGACGGTAGTGGTTTTTGTCATCGGAGGTACGGAACACCTTATTGTCTTGGAAGTGCGTGAAATCAGCGGTCAGCACTCGAATAGTGCTTTTCGTTCATCATTTCTCATCGGATTAATCATCGGATTAAGTCAGCTTAGGCAAGCGAGGGAGTATATCACTCTAATAGTGATGCAGTTTCCATTGGAACAATAGAGATATAGGGGCGGCTCGTTGCCACAGACAATAATAAAATAAAGCTCAGTGACTCCCCGGGTATAGCAGGACAGGAAAACGCCTAACTTTATACAAGCTTAGCAATCCTAGGGGCCTACCTTGGTTCTAATACGGTTTTGCTTTCTGACGCTTGTTAGTCTGCATTTTTCTTTAGCGTTTCGATGGCTTTCTTTATTGTTGTGTTCTCTACTCGTCGTATAATTTCTGAAGTGCCGAACTTGAGCCAAAGATATCAGAGGACAGCAAACCTACCAGCTCCAATGTCTAAATCTGGGACTTGTTTGTTTCAATTGGCAATTAACCTTTTTTCTCATAAACACGACACCAATTGGCTAAAGCTCCAACTAAGATCGGTGGATGGAATGGGAGCTGCGACACCTTTCCTGACTCTTCCGCGCCTGATCCGAGTTCGCGGGAGAGGCAGGAGATTAGTGCAAACATTCTTCCGGACGCCAAACCGAAGTTAGAGCTTTCGCCGCTGCGAGATGAAGTCCTCCGTATGTGCAGAACCCGTCTTAAAAAACATCCATTCAGGCCCAAAATTGCACCACTTAAAACCCAAACAGCCTGAAGTGAAACCTAACTCTTGGACTAGCCCAAGTAGCACCCAATGTCGTGCGAACGTTCCCTGGGTGTTCTGAATGTTGAAGGAACGTTAAAACAGCATTCGGAACGTTCTAGAAACGTTCGTATGCGAACATTCCCTACAAGGTAAGCTGCTCAACATTCTGGGAACGTTCGTTGGCGAACATTCGTATGCACAATGTTCTCGGAACATTCGCCTCCGAACATTCATATGCGCAACGTTCTTTGAATGTTCGCTTGCGAACATTCCTAGAATTTTCGTAGGTGAAGCCAACTTTACGGAGCTCTCACGCAGCCTGTGGTTCGAAACACCATCAACTATCTTTGTTTCAAAAATATGCAAATTAAGTGGAGTTTCTGGAGACTTAGCATAAGGGATCAGTTTTATCTTGTACGAATCTACCGAGGAATGTGATATAAGGTGTAGGAGAAAAGCAATGGTTTTCAAAACTTGATAATGAACTTGGCACTCACTGCGTATGTAGATGTGCAGTTTTGAATAGACCCGATTTTTATCATATGGGGTTCAAAACTTTGAAAACAGCTATATCCTGCAGTTGAATGTGGGTGCCATGTGTATCTGTTCTTAAGCTCGGAGCAACGTTACTAGAACCACTCAGTTTGGAAACTGCCATAGAGACTGCTGTGAAAAAGTGGCACCGATCCGTCCACGAGAACCGAGCTAATGGCGATCACAACGCCGCCACTTCTCCCGCAGCGGCCAGCCGGGGAACTGCACGTGACTTCCATTATCATTCTAATCGGCCATTTTGGGGCCAGAACAGATACTGTGGAAAGGGCTTCGAGGTACCGCCTCCGACTCCCAGGCGGACGCGCCGCGAATTCCTACTCGGTTAATATGCGCCTAGCTTGGGACGCGCTACCTGATATCATCGCTAGGGCACGGTTGTATAAAAACAATATTAATTGTACTGCAGAACGTGCAAACTAAAGATTTTAGAAAACAACACGCGCCCCCTGTTTTGTACTGATCTCCAATAAACGTTACTACAAAAAGAGTTTTTTTCGTTGGTTTCTACGCAAAAACATGCTTTCCAAAAGCTCAAGGCAACTACAGTTAAAACAAATGATACAGAGTGGCGCTGTTGTCGCATTTAGCTCGGTCTCGGTGGACGCCAGCGGCCCAGGTTTCAACGGTGAGTTTCCCAACTGAGAGTTCTAGTAACGTTGGCTCGGAGTGAGTAATCGGTATTGTAAGCCGCACCTTTCGAATGAAAGAACTTGACAAATGTCAGATAGTAGTAAATTGTCGTTATTACGTGCTCAGGCTAGTGCGCTAGGAAAGCGGGAATCTTGTTCCTGCGCCTTGTAAAATATCTTTCGATTAGAAAATATATAACGCCCTGTGAGGAGCTTTACTGCATCCATATATGTAGTATGGCTCATCGGTGCTGCGGCGAGATGTTTCGGTGGCGCCCTCGTTTGGTTACCTTCCGTGAAGTCATTACCCTGTGAACAACAAGTTCGATGGTGTTTTGTGGAAGCCTGAAATCGTAGCGCTCTCCGTCTAAATTGATTGAAGTTCTGACATTCCTCTTACTTCCGTCGATGATACATCCTTTGCTGACGTCATAGTCTGCATTCGGCCAATTGTGGTTTTTCTTTTCTTCAGAATAGATACCTGCAACTACCATAAGCGTTATTCCATGAATGTTGATTTACTGTTTTGAGAATGATCTGCAAACATTAGTCTGCTTTTCGAAACATTCTTAGAATGTTGTGAATGTTTATTCAATGTTCTTTCAACGTTCTGCAAACGTTTCGTGGAGAATGTTCCCCAGATGTGATGGATAAGTCTCTACGCTACGTTCTAAGAGCGTTCTGAGAACGTTCCCAGATACATTCGCAAACGTTCCGAGAACGTTGCAAATGTTCCTGCTAATGTTCTTGGAATGTTCTTGGAATGTTCTTAGAATGTTTTTGTGCTACTTGGGAGTTGTTTCGCAATTTAAACCCAAAGGTGCCATATGACAGCCAGACTACCCGAAGTGAAGCCGAAGTGAAGTCGAACTTTGACATTTGTTTGGCGAATTAGGTCCAAGATACCTATACTATGCCAAAAGAAGGTCAAGCAAGGCTCCGCCTCGGATTCTTCGGGCATTTTAAGGCCATACGATTCCCAGACGGAAACCACATTTCGGACCAAAGAACCGCGCTACTTGGGCGACGTTCAGCATCACGATGAGGCAGTGTGCCTGCAGGTCGTTCTAAGAGGGAACGTAGCGCTGAGGCTACGCGTTGGCCAAGGGAGCGTGCGATGTAATATTTGATTTTGGCGTGACATTGTCTCTATTATCACTTCTAGTTTAAAAAATATGCGGTAACGCGCACTCTCTAAAACTTTCATGGGCGTCTACTTACCCTCAAAACACTCGAAGAGTCAGTCTCTGCGATCTACGAAATCAGCTGAGCGAATGATGAGGCGGCACGTGCGTTTAGACCTCAAAATTAAGTCTGCGCTATGGCATTACGCAATGCAAGCATGACGCTTTGCATTGCCGCATGCCACAGCGCAAACTTAATTTTTAATTTTAATTTTAATCATCTTAATTTTTACGTTTAAACGGATGTTCCACCTCATCCTTTGCAGAGCTGACTTCGTAGATCGCAGAAATTGGCTCTTTGAGTGTTTTGCGGGTAAGTAGACGCGCAGGAATTTCTTAGAGTGTACAACACAGGTTTCAAGAGAAAAAGGTATGACTCCGTTGACGCCGTGAAGGCAAAAGCGACCGAGCTCACGAAGGGCTCATGTCACTCGATGGATGCCCTACAGCACCGCTTTGAGCAATGGAAGATTCGCACGGAGCGGTGTTAGGACACAGAACGAGACAACACTACAATTGCGTAAATTTCAAATAAAAGTTTACTTTTTTATTATTGTTTTAAAGTTGAGTTTATTTATTTCATAGCCACTCCTCGTATTACGACAGGTAGCTATGTACTCCGGTTCATTATAAGTCCTACCGCAGCCGACGCCATGACTATATGGACCAAATCATGCAGCACCTAAAGTGTATTGTCTTACTGGCTAATTGTCTTACTGGCTTACTGGTTGAAACAATTGCACGCAAGGAGGGGCCGCGATCCTGCGACTTTTTTCCCGTGCCTGATTGGTTTAGTCCCTGATGGCAAACCCGTGCGAAAACAACAAGCGTACAAGCGCGTGACGTTGCACTTTTTTTTTCGCGGCATGATTGGCTTTACGGAACGATAGCGTCGGCTGCGCTCGCACTTAAAAGTGAAATGAAGCATCAAGCGCTATAATGAAGTGTTAAGCAAAAGTGCATTTCTGTTGAGAAACAACTTCTAAGGCGTTTTGAATAGTCTGGGGTAGACTGATTGCAGAGTATACCGAACGCTGGCGGGTCTTTCTCACTCTTCGCAAAAATACAGAGAATAATAATTACGCACAAAAGGCCTTTTTTTCTTCTTTTTTTTTTGAAGCGTGAAGAATTGTGAGCGTACTTTTATCTGTATCTAGACGTGTATTTAGACTAGCTGGTTATTCATCCTAAACGTACCACGAAAAAAACGAACAAAAAACAAACAAACAACGAGGGCCAGACAAATGAAGGAGTAAACGGGACGCGGCATGTCCTGCCTTGCCTCTTTTGAGTTTGAACTGTATTTTTTAGGACACTGTCTTCATTTTTTTTTTGGCGCCTGCACGGTGGTGATTTTAAGAGGTAAACTTTTTACACAATTAGGATTTTGCCATTGTGCCGCGCTTAGGTGGGCCTTTTTTTCTGTGTGGCTGCGTGCGTTTCTGCTCCATTATTTTTATGCGAGTTTCTCGATATTTATTTCAGCGATAATATTTAATGCTAATAAACTACTGGTTGTACATAATCCAGGTTGCGATATTCATTTAGATATTAAATATTAAACAACAATAAAAGTCATCTTCGAGGGAAATGTCAACGTGTTGTATCAGTTTTTCGTTTTTTTAAAAGGACTTTAGGTTAAAACTTTTTTTAAATATTATTTGTGGATTTTGGGGAAACCACCAAATAAAATAAATACGAGACTGCTTCCTACCACGGGGGAAAAGGTATCTGAAAAAAAAAATAGTCTTCGTGCTCAACTAGATCAGCCTGAATGAGCAACCGACACCCTTTTGCCTTTTACCGGTGAGAATTTCAGCCGCAAGCTGTAACATTCACCGGCAAAGATTTTCCCACATATGACAGTATTGGGTGACACGAAATTTGTTTAATTAGCCCGAAGTTTTGCGGGACAAACAGCACAAAAAAAAATGAAAGTTACCCTAACGCCTTGTCTACCCGGCTGAAGCTTTGTTTTTTGTTAGTTATTAGGAAGCTAAAACAGGTATAATGTAGGACTATTGTGCATGCGCACTGAGAGATGTTTTTATTAAACTCTTTTTCAAACCAGCGCACTACAGAAGCTCTTAACACAAAGCAACGCGAGACATCGCGCGTTTCGAGCCAAATAAATCAAATACACAAAAACGATTCAACTTACCTTCTAGCTTCACTGTCGTTATTTCAGATTCGTTTGTGTAGACCAGGACGGGCTGCTCCTTCTTGAGTTTCCTCCGAAGGTTGAGAGCTGCAAGAAAATTCACAACCACGACCTGAAGGAGAACCGGAACGTTTATATGACATTCTACATATACATATATATATATATATATATATATATATATATATATATATATATATATATATATATATATATATATATATATTTCTAATCTTATGAGAGCTACGGCGCCGCAGAAAGAGGAATCGCCCATACCGTAAATGCCTGCGGTGCCGCGTCTAACAACGATGAAACGATATTGTACCGATTTAGAAGCTTATTAGGAAAACCTTTTAAAATAGGGTCTTCCTAATAAGCGTTTTTCTTGCTCAATGAGGGGGGAGGGTTAATAAAATAAAATAATTTGTACGTGAATTATGTACTGCAATATATAGACAACCCATGTATTAATCGAAGCTGTTGCTCAAGAACAAAATTCATCTTAAACGAAGGTATTGGTATAATTCCTACTATACCATGTGTCCAACTTACATTTCACAATTGTCATTAACCTCATTTTGCCTTGCCTTCTGAAACATTTTGAGAAACGAAGCTTTTCTATATCCCAAACGCCAAGAAACTAGTTTTATGTAGTGTAGGGGCTAACTAGATGCTCACTCTTCTTCCGTCTACCGTAGGTATGTATTTTCGTGCTTTAAGGAGTCTCGAAATTTTATAAAACCATTAGAAACATCAAACATAGTTCGGGTGTTGATTCTAGAGAGTTTTTTTTCAAATAAATAAATGCAGTGACATAATTTGCTAGATTGTTTTATGAGATGACGTCTACCGGAATAGTGGGCCATTTACAATCCAGAGATCAAACTTCTGCCATTAAGGTGTCAATTTCCTCAAGTTTATTAAGGACATTGTTGCCACTATTGCAGAAACCCAGATAAAGAAAACCATCATACTTCACCGATTAAGTTGTGCCCCAAAATTGTTGAGTCATACAAATGGTTAAATGGTTATTAGTTTATGGGGCTTTAAATTTAGTACTTGCAGTAATCCGTCACCGAAGGATAGTCAACTGCGAGGGCTATATTAAAACGCAATGGGCACATTAATTTATTTATACAGCGCTCATTTTGATATTTTATGTGCTTTTTGAAATGCAAAGTGCATTTATTTTTTAACTGAAGGTTTACATTTTTTCTACTTTCTTTATGCGAACATAAGAATTTTCATCGATCGTGTTACCATGCGGTTAAAGGTATTCTGCAGACGACACAATAAAAGTGAGGGCTATTATGCATAAAGTACATATTTTATGCCTCCAAGTAAAAGTTTCAGAACGGATTAAATTGAACGGAGTGAAGCTTGAGTTATGTCTTACTTGTGTCTGCTGTAAGATACTAGAGCATGTGTTATCGGCTTATCTTTTTGATTACTTTGAGAACTTGGGAGCTTTTAATCCCAACCAGCACGGATTCCGGTGGAGGCTTTCGACAGCCACACAACTGACAGAAATTATACATGATTTCACGACTTCGCTGGATGAAAGGGGCCAGACGAATGCAATCTGTCTGTACCTTTCAATGGCGTTCGACCGCGTTCCCCATGCACAACTTATCCAGAAGCTTAAAGACGCCAGCATAAATTTTAACGTACTGAGATGGATCATGGCTTACCTCACCAACCGTACTCAATTTGTCGAAGTTAACGGTGCTAGATCAGCTACATTAAAAGTCACGTCCGGGGTTCCCAGGGATCCGTGCTGGGACCCGTATTATTCTTAAGTTATATTAATGACATCGCAGACAACCTTGGCCCTAAAGTTACCGCCCGCTTATTCGCAGATGATTGCCTAATTTACTCTAGAATTACATGTTCTGAAGATCAGATAACTTTGAATAAAGCATTAAATACCATAAATGAGTGGTGCAAGCGGTCGGAAATGCAAATTAACCCAACAAAAACTGTATTCTCAAGGATCACAAACAAGATTAAAAACGTTCTTGCTTATAACTACGAACTGGACGATAAACCAATTAACGTTCATCAGCAATTTTAAATACCTGGGTGTAACCGTATCGAGTGATATTAATCGGAAATTCCATGTTGACTATGTTGTGAGCTCTGCAGAAAGAAAATTGTGGTTTTTAAGACGTAACCTTAAATTAGCGACAGAGGAAGTAAAACTTACAGCTTATTTAACATTTGTACGCCCAGCCTTAGAATACGCAAGTGCCGTGTGGGACCCATAGAGTAGAGAAAACAAATTGAAAAATTAGAAAAGGTACAAAAAAGAGCTGCCAGATTTATCACAGCACAATATCTAAGGACTCAGTCTGCCAGTGCGATGCTTACTCACCTCAACTTGCAATCACTGGCAGAGCGTCGAAAAGTGGCTAGACTAAAATTTCTTTATTTGATACAAAAAAATTGTCTCAACATAGACTCATTGCGATATTTAAAGGCTCGTTCTACTAGGGGACTTAGAAGAAATCACAATAAAATGATAATGCCAATGAAAGCGCCAATCGATCCTTTTAAATATTCCTTCTTTCCACGGACTATAGATGAGTGGAACAGTCTGCCCCAAGATGTTTTTGAAGGTGACACCGTTGAGGGTTTAAAACCTTCCTGAGAAGTCTCGCCCAAAAAATAGGATCTAATTATTCACTTTGTTTATTAATTTTTTGTGTGTTTTCTGTTTTCTTTGTTTGCCTATGTTTTGAATGCATTCTTGTGCAGAAACAATCATGAAAATGTATTGTTCGGTGGAATTGTGCGTTAAAATTTGAGTGTTTTACTAATATCCCACTCCTGTAACGGCCTGTAGGCCAACAGTATGAATAAATAAATAAAAAAAATAAATAAATAATAATAATGTCAATGTGACTAGCAGTTATCGTTGGTGATAAATGAGGAATACGTAGTAAAAAATAGAAACCCTAAAACGTCTTTTAAAGCCATGTAACAGTGCTTAACCCTGGCTTTTTGCTCACACCGTAGAATATTATCAAAATGCGAATAATTGTTTAAACAATTGTCTCGAAAAATGCTTTTTTATACTTGCCCTCTAAGTATGCGCGTCCGCATCTTGGAAATACAAATTTAGTATACGTTATTCGCAGGTTCTTGTACTGTACTTAACCTGTAACTACAGAAAGAATAATTCCGTTATAATTGTGCGCCTCCTGAATTTATGCCATTACTTTATATTTTGGCACCTAGTAATCTTATGATTCATAATATTTATTGTAAAATGTTTGCAACATTATTGAATGCACATACAAACAAAGAAGGGCATTTGCATGTAGATTGAAGCAGTGGGACACAATTGCATTTCTAATTTTTTTAATATTTTATATGTTGTGATGTGTTCTACATAAAATACAATGGCTAAGTCTTGAAGGCATAAAATCCCAAACAAGTGGGGAAGGACGGCGGTCTTTTGACGATAATCATTAGTGATATCTTTGGTTCGAGCACGATCCCAAACTCTTAGCTACATATCCTTTTTAAGTTTTAGGAGTAATTTTATGTATCTTTGATCCAGTAACAGAAGATTTAATATTATATTTAGCGCCGAAAATTCCCAAAACATGCCTCTACGGACAGTTATGCCAAAATATTTTATCTTTCTTTTCAGAGTTTTTGGCGAATTATGTTAGCGCGTTCCAAGGTATAGACCATGATCTGTTGATTGGTGCTGATACCGAACGATTATGTATGGAACATGACCTTTCTGACTTCAGACAAGTTGAGGACGCCTTAAAAAGGCCATTTGTAATTCGTTTTGCTTTTTTGCCTCTCATTTATTTGATGTCGATCATTTATTGATCGACATATAATCTGAACAGTATATGCATACGTCGGCGTGCCTAATTCCTAAATATGCGATAAAAAGCAATTGCCGAAGGCGAGCTCTTGACACTAACGTATGTGTTTAGTTTTGTATACATCTCCAGCTTAAAGGGCAACTCCGGTCCATAGTTTCGATTTTGGGATTATGACTGTTTTTAGCGCAGCCAGCGTCCCTGAATTGCAAGGTGTAATTTTTTTCTCGTTATCGTGCGTAGTTTTATAGATATCGACGCCTCAAAGTTCTGTTTGGGGCGCGGCCGACAAAACCGGAACTAGCCGCTCGAGGCCCCGGCAACACTGGAAATCGGGGACGTGACGTCAGGATCGTTCTCGTTCAACGAGTACGCAGGCCAAGCGGCACCTACCTCTGTTGCGCTAGCCGTTTAAAAATAGAAGGTAAGCTGATTTTGTTTTAATTCTGTATACGTGGTAGTTATCCAGCATATGTAGGAAGAGTTAGTGCGTAAACCCATAAGCTAGCGACTGGAAAACCCGTCAACTCGTTCCGTGCCGTACTCGGCGGCCGCCGCCATGCGTGCACTATGCCGTACTCGTCGCTTGTATACCCCAAAGCTAGCTACTGGAAAACGAGTGAACTCGTTCGATGCCGTACTCGCGGCTGTCGCCGTGTGTGCTGTCTGCCGTACTCGTCGCTAGGCCTAAATTGTCATCGGGGCTCCGTGGATGGAGCGGCGTTGCTCCACGCCGCGCTGCCAGTGGACGTACAGTACTGGGGCCCTCTCGCTTTCCCGCTGCGGGTCAGTCCCAGACACGAAGCTTTGAGGCTCTCCGGCGCGGGCCGCGGCGCCCGAACAGACGTGTGCTGGGCTGCGACGTCTGTTTTTTGTTCTTTTCTCCTCAGGCGCGTAAAAGCCGAATTTGTAAGCTGCGACACTAATTCACCACATGAGTGCGTCTAGGTGGTAAATCTAATTTGTAAAATAAAAAATAAAAAAATAAAAAAAACTTGCCGCACTAAAAAAAAAAGAAGAAAGTTCATTCGGCAGACATTTTCTTCTCAAAGCTAGCAAACGTTTTTGTGGGTGATAAAGCAAAACAGAGAACGTTAGCAAGGTGAAAACACTTTCTTTCCCTTCCACAATCCCACCCCCACCCACAACAATTTTTTAATTAGAATACATAGGATTTTAAAAGTTTTTCTTCGTAACTTTAAAAAAACAAGTGTTTTTCCTATGAAAGGTACAATATCTATATTTTATTAACACAAACTAGGTACGGCCTTATCAAGCATAATGTAAAAAGAACGTTTAACTGGTGGCTCACGTTGTATTTAATTAATTGTTTGCACGAAAACACTGGTGATGGTTTCTAGTATAGTTTTACGAGTATCCCCACTAAAACGATAGTAAGTACATAAAGGTCATATCAATGCGTTTCGCACGACGCAAAGTATTTTCGTGATATGTCGTTGATGATAAGTATTAAAATTATGAGCAGGTGAAGTTTGCTGCTTTTTGTTGTGTTCACGCATTTATAAAAAAAATCCTTTTTTGTTTATACGTACTTTTCACTCGACATTCCCTTCTATATTTTTTTTACTCGCAACAACAATGGGGTTTGGTAAAAAAAGACAGTTTCAAATGCCGGGCATCCAACATATCCCAATATACCTAGCACTTTCCGACGGCAACTTTAAACGATTGACGTCGGCGTGACTCCGGCGTTTGGAGTAGTGAACACAATAACTTGTTTTTTCTCGCCAGCACAATAATTGCGTTTCTCGATAGATGTTTCCGCCATCCGATTGATGCTTTGTGGCATTTCAAGTCGAAAGAGAGATCCCTCAGATCGGCCGCGCCGCAACAGCACACAGCAGTCTGGGTACCCACTCCAGATTTTACGTTAGCATCGGAACGCTTGTTTTGAAAAAAAAAAAGAAGAAAAAAAACTTGCGGTGTTTTTTTATTTGCAAGCACTGGGGAGAGGGAGAAGAAAAGGAAGACGGTGACGCCTCGAGGATGCCATTGGTCCGAAGCGCTGACGCAGCACGCGTCAACGTCCCCCTTTCTCTCCAGTGCTGACAAACAAACAGACACTGTCGGGTTTTCGTCAAAATGAGCCCTTTCGTTTTCGTCAAAGGAGCGTCGCACAGCTGGCGCGGAGCCAGAGAGAAGGAGGCACTGCGGCGCGGTGGAATGACGGCGTGCTCAGTTTGCGCTTTGCCGTCGCCGGTTGTTCTCTCTGGGCTTCCGTAGTAGCGATGAGTGGCTGCAGTGATGTGTGCGTGTAGTTAAAACGATGTATCCGGTTCCCTCCACGAGTGGGATGCGGTCCCTTCCACAAGTGGTATGGATGTGGTTCTTTTCACGAGTGATATGAATGAACGTATCCAAGGGCGGCGACGTACTCTGACAGGCAGAGTACAGAAAGGGGGTGACGAAAATGACCGGAATATCCATTGGCGGATTCTTGGGGAATGCGACAGCATGACTTTTGGGAAACGCCACACACGACCCCTTTGGAAAACGCTAACACTGATCCCATAACGAGGCCACAAACAGGCAGCAAGAAATAGAGGATGCAGAAGCAAAAGTCAAAGAGAAAGCCAAAACAGAAAAGTAAGGGATTAGCGTTAGCGATTTCCAAAGGAAGACGTCTCGCGTTTCCCAAGGGTCATGCTAACGCATTCCCTAACCTCCCACCAAAGGAATTTCCTGCATTTTATATGTTTCAGTTTTATATATGGCAACTCTACACGGGTCGTTGTTGCCCGCGTTAGCCTCCCCGCAAGACGTCACATTGTCACGTGACGTCAAAGTCTAACTTGATGCCATGAAATCACTGACGTAACAATGTTACGTAACGTCAAGGTATCACGTGACTTCATTACATCAATATGTAGCGTGACGTGACAACGTCACGTGATGTGACCTGATAATTTCCCGCTTAGCTTGTCGGGAAATATATCCGCTAAATTCTGATGGAATGTTCCGTTTGTCAGAAACCACAACAAGTGCTATTGTAGGTTTATAGCATTTGACGGAGTGTCCAAGCCTGACGATTTATTTATCTTCTATTTCTTCTTGAGGATAATGCCGCCGGGTCAGCGGAAGGACGCGTCGGCTCTGGCCCCTTAAAGATGCTGACAAAACACACAGCTGAGGCCTATTAAAAGGAACAATATGCACAATGCAGAAATCATAAAAAAATACAATGTCTTACCTATATTTTCGGACGCCGAAAGAGCCACCTCCTTGAGGTCGCTTTGTCGAAAACCATTTAGCGCCGTGTCCACGAATGTCGACAAGCTGAGGACCATCTCCCCAGTTTTAGCGGTCATCAGGGACTGCGAGTAAATTCGAGGAATCCCAGAATGTAGACTTGTCAGACGCTTACTTGTAACCTGGAGTTATGTTAAGCGCGGGTTATAGGAGTTAACTGCAGTCTTAATGATCGATGTGAACTCCAGTGGTAAACATGGGAGACAAACGGCCCCCAAAACCCTGGCTCTGTTTAGAAGGCGGCTGCGTTCACATTTTTCAGTCTTTGTAGACGTCGTATTTCTTTCTGAAGCACACCGTACACTCCTAGAACTCCTGGCATGTGTATACAGTTTGGGACCGCATCCGATAAACACACACACGCACGCACGCACACACAGGTACACACACATACATACACATATGTATATATATTTTTGTTTTCCTAACGTGATAAGCTATTCATGAGGTCGAGCGGAATCCTGGTCTCGTGGTCATGCAACTTCAGGGAAAAGGGTATATCTGGAAAAGGGTATATCTGTACAGTCAGTGAAGATCAATTTTGATTACTTTCCCCTAAAGATAAATTAGCAATGTTGTGTCTGTATACTTTTAAACTCAATAATCTAAGAGCGCGACTAGTTGAAACAATTCAAACCGCTTCAAAACAAACATATTGAAAGCCTCAGAGGGGCATCCAAACTTTAAAAAAATATTGAAACAAACTCCTTTTTTTTTGTTTGGCTTTTATTGGTCTTTATCAACAAAAGTACTTTCGCGATTTATTAAAAAAAATCTTGAAATACTAATGTTCTACATCGACCACAAGGGTTATAACGCCCCTAACGTTATAAACTGATAAAGCATTCCACACGCTGACAGCGCTCATGTTGCGCACTGTCTCCGGAAAAAAGGAATCCAGTACAATATGCATATAATATATATTTATTTTATACGCTATTTCTGTCCCTTTTAAAATAGCTTATTTTTTAGCAAAAATATACTGAATTATGCTTTCATCACGCTGAAGTACGTATTTGGGATACTTTAGGTCTACTCTTTACTCCTGCTTTGTTTGTTAGTTATGCTGCGTGATGACCCGTAAGCCGGTAATATTGACATAATCATAACTTCCGCGGAGGGGTAAGTTGTCGAAAGACAGACTTAATTTTCAGCGCATTACTTAAAACGCGTAGATTACGAATACCTGCGCGTCTAATATGCACAAATGCTATTCCAAGTGAAAGTATTTTTTTTAATATGCTACCAGTGAACATGCGCGGGTCCTATACTTTTATATGCCACGAGTAAACTCGATATTGCAACGGAATATTGAAAACTATATATGAAATTAAATGTTTTTATAACGTTATTAAACTCAAATTGCAAGTACACTCTATTTTGCCTTTCTACATACATGGTGTCGTTTTCTTAACATGGTACAGTTGGGAATATTTTTAGTGTGCTGCTTTCTGCCAAAAAATACAGTTTATAAGTTTAGGCTTTCTATAAAGCGGAATCATGTTTTACCTCTAATTGCCTGGAACAGGTATACTCAAATAGTCATGTTTGATTCCAATGGCCAACATACAGACGGGAAGGCCGTATAGTACTGGATTTTCGGGGTCATCACGTTATCGAGGACAGTGCGGGGCACCGACTGAACACGAATGCTGGAAGCGACATTAGGCTGGGACACGTATATCGCCCGCGAGGATACTAGCCCGAACAATGACGCTGCACTCGTGTCGAGTCATGCCAATCGTTGGCCTCTTGTCGGGGACGTCGAAGACCCGGCACTATGGCCTCGTTATCTAGGAAGTGCTTGCCATGGCGGGACATTGCCATTTTTTTTCTCTAATGAATCGATAAACCGCGAAAGAATGTGATGTGCACGCTCATTCCGCCCCATACAACTCTACCATTTCGAGTACGGGTCCACGGCTGATTCGGTTCAATTCTAAGCTGGGATTAAGTGTGGACGCGGAAAAGCCGCGTTCATCCGGAGCCACTCCTCTTACAGTATAGGCGTATGTAGTATCCCAATCGACTTGGGATTAGACGACACCGCTGAACACTAATGAACTTAGGTCGAACCTTTTCGTTTGTTAAACTTCAGGTAGGAGTACAGTGGTGTCCTGTCATGGTTGTGCCTTTCCGCCGTCCGCGTTTACTGAGCTATTCATTCCCATCATGTACAACGTTTCCCAACCGGCCCAGTTTGCCACCTCGGTACACCTCGTTTCAGCTACCCCGAAATGGCAGCTACACCGGGCGTTCTCACTCGCGCTATAGTGAATAAATTCCGTTTCTGGTACGGTAACCGATCAGTAATTCTGGCTTTGTATGCAGCGTGTCGTTTCCTTGTAACCCATTATTGTGTTCACCCGATCACTCTTTGCTTTGAATTACGATATTCTGGGAATGCCACATGCCAGAGGAGATTTGAGGCTCATCGCCCAAAGTTAAAAGATTAATTACACGAAGTTTTGCCTAACGATGAACTGCAGCGGATGCTACAAGCCATCCCAACCAATCCGGTGCTGTGAACGTATCACGCGACTATGCGTTGTGCGCGTCGCTGGATTGTCCTCTGAGTCACGTGACTCTAAAACGACGTAGAATCGGTTCCGATGGCTCATAGCGTTCGCTGTTGTTCATTTCAAGCGAAAGGGAGTAGAGATTACAGAGTCAGAGCCGAATGTTGAAGCAAGACTTGCGTTCAATCGACGTGCTAGTTACCAACACCCTCTAAGAAACCATACTTCTACTTCCCGAAAAACGCATTACGTAAAAATCACCTCCATCTATAGGCAAGGAGCTGGACAAAGGATGCGGTCGAACAAACGTTTTTCTACAAATCAATGAACTGTACCTTGTGGCACCGAACATGGTGTTTTACATGTGCACGTCGTAATCACTGCCCCAGTGCCAATTGCATTTTTAGGTTGACGTGTTCTTTCGGCCTCATCATTTGCGGCGCTGTCTCTGTTGATTGTAACGGCTGATTTGACGAGTGTTCTGCAAAACAATTTACGCGAGGGATTTTTTTTTTAGCGTTGTTTGATGTTTTTTATAATTGCCCTCGCCGGCGTGGTCCATCTTCCGCTTTTTCAATGTCGGCGCACCATGCGGGAGTCTCTATCCAGTGAGCGGTGGCGCTGGGAAACATTTATGTCGGTTTAACCAATGATAATTAAAGTTGCATTAACTTTAATTACCGCTTCAGTTCTGAAATTTTGAAAAAACAAACAACGTAAAATGAAGTTTACGTAAACTTTAATCGTATGTTTGTCAATTGACGCTTCATTTTCGGAAGCTTATAGATACTCCCGCAAGAATGGTTACCATATTGTCACTCACCATAAGTGAGGTATTGTAATGATATGGTTACCGGCAGCTTGAGAAACGCCGGGCGTGATTTTTAGGCTCGCACTTCTTTAGTGGCGTTTCGCTCTTGGGCGTCTAATGTCGCAATCTCAATGACTCTGAAGCGATAATGAGATGTTCAGACCTCTCCACGCCCTGCCTTTCTTGAGCAGTCTGTGGCCATAACAAAGATACTTAGAAAGCGTTTAATTTTATGTAAGGGAATGTTTACGCTTTCTGGGGCATTCTACGAGACGAAAAAAAACAACACATCTATATCTTATCATTGTTAGCTTTGATGTCAATATAGTGATGTGAGTTTCAATTATCCAGAATATTTGTAATGAAACAAAACAAAAAGAAATACTCACGATTTTTCTTGATTCCGACGTGAACTCCACGTTCTTCCTTGTCAGTATTTCGTTCACGGACTCCAGTAGTGACTGAATGGAGAAAGGAAAAGCAGAACAAATAGGTAAGCTACGGTCAGGCAACCCTGCACGAATAAGCAAATGACTCTCGCAATATCTTACTGATGCAACCAGATGAGAGTGTTGGCCTTCGCTTACATAAAGATGCAAAAGTTGCCTTGTGCTTTTTTTTAATTTTTGCAAAGTGATCTTTTTTTAAAGCACAATTTTTAGTACTGCAGCATTGAAACATAATAGGTATACCCTAGTTTCGCGGACAAAGAAAGGGCAGCGAGCATTACAAGTCTACGAGCAAAAAACATTAAACAAAAGAAGCAGCGCGAATTGAACGTAGCGAATTAGCAAGCAGCATAAAGTCGATATGTTTCCGGAAATTTGGCAGTACTGTTTTAAAGCCTTGAAACGGCGATTGGGCCAGTGTAGCACGACAGCAAACTTTGGGTGATCAGTCGGACTGGGGTCACATCACTGCTCACCTGCAGAATGTCCGTGCCTATCGAAACTTATGAATGATCCCGGATTTCGGCAGCGCTAGCTTTCAATCAATGTGGTCCAAGCTGCGCTGCGCGAACCCATTGCGGGAAGTTAAATTTTTTTTAGTTAGTAAGGTGAACTTGAATTGTCATTTTTTTGCTGCTTTTCAAAGAAACAGTAAAAAAAAAAGATACTCGGAAGTTGCTAGAATTATTGCTTTCTAATAATTCAGAAAAAGTAACTTTTGTAAAACAACAACAACAACAACAACAACTAAATTTCCTTGATTTTGTAAATGCAATACGGTGTAGTCCATATTTTGTTATTTTCAGGTACGAACTTAACGTCGTTAAAGGTAGCATGGTCTGGCGTGGAGGTTGGGACTTCAAACGAACCCCTGTTCGCGTGATAGCAAGATTTGACTCTAGGTTTTGCACCCTTAAAGCTTGCCGCTCTCGCTGTCGCCACTCAAACCGACGTCAGTAATCCCTCATCTGGTAAAAACCTACTTTTCGCTGGAGACTAAAATTATGTTTCTCTCTTATAGATTAGACGGTTCTAACACAATGAGGTTTTCGTATTGTGAGATCTTGTATTGTGTGGCTCACGCCGCAATTTCAGCGTCCATGTTTGTAAAATTGCGAAGAATTCCCCATGCTCTTCATAATTCTGCGTCTTATTTGAAACTTCCAGTTATTTCTTTACACTTCCGCTACTTCACTGGCTAGTTTTACTAAGGCTACTATGTTTTTATCAGATGTATCGAATTACCTGGATCTATTTCATGCGGTAAATAAGAATGTGTGCAACGACATTTTTGTACCGACGTGTTCTTGAAAGTCGGCTTGTTCGCAAGATGGTGTTCAACATAAAGCCCCTTTACACGGGAATGTAGCGACATCCTTTGAACAATGCCACCTGCTATCTTGGGCCAATCCAGGCGGCGCTACAGTCGACGCGCGGGTGTAAAAATGCAAAACATAGAGATAAAAGGTGTGCGCGTCAAAGGAGGAGGGAGAAGGAATGTCTATGCTGTCGTAGTGCAGTGCATGCTATGAGCTCATGTCGCCAATCAAATAACGCCGACTGTGCAACGTCACGGCTTTGATCGTCTTTCTTCGAGCATGTCCTTCGAGGCTGGCAGACCGTGACAGTGCGCTTTTAGCCTGTGTGTAGGTATTTGTATTTGCGTATCTTTCAGCCTTTGAGTGCGCTCTGACTCAAGTATAGAAAGGCCGTCTGCTATCTTGGGCCGATCCAGGCGGCGCTACAGTCGACGCGCGGGTGTAAAAAAGCAAAACATAGAGATAAAAGGTGTGCGCGTCAGAGGAGAATGGAGAAGATGTCGCTACCTTTCTTATTTATGCCCGTGTCCCATTAGGGCGACAGACAGAAACAAAAGACAGCGACAAGCCTCAAACGCATGCAGCATGTTCGCGATGCTACCTTTGGCAGACGACTAGTCGTTCGGTGCTCGTGAAGTAAGCACAAGTGATTGCAAGCCTGCCACAGATACCCTCGCGTGCATGATGCTCGTGTTTGAGCATAGCCTCCTTTATTCTACAAAGCCTCTCAAATCGCGAAAGACTCTGGTTTGAGGCTTGTCGCTGTCGTTTATTTCTGTCTGTCGCTCTAGTGGGACATGGGCATTAGGGGCATTAGTTCAACCCTGTTACAGATACTCCTCCGCAACTAAATATGACACTTGTTTCATGTTTCTCAACAACCAAACGTTCTAGCGCACTTTTTACTACTTGGAACTTAAAACAAAATAAAGATTAACTACTCCGATACCACTTCTGTGTAGAACACCAAAGAGCTCCCAAAGTGTTTATCGTATTTCATTTCAAATGTATAAAATAAGCCAACTGCTGACCGTTCGGTAACTCGTACTCCTTTGTTTTTTCTTCTTTCTCTTAATCTATGCTTGTATGCACCTGATGAGACATCAAACAATTAACTGATTAATTTATTGAGTGAAAATTACTGTATCAGAGGATTCAGTTGCACAGACGCCTGTAAAAGCATATCGTTAAAAAAAGAGAAAAAAAAACTTGAAATTTCACACGTCTTTAACATTTCGCGCAACGGTTATGAACTTCGTATTCATTACGTTCGGCGACTCATAAAGAATTGGGCGACCATAAGCGTTTAGAGAAGCTTTCAGTGAATATGCTAGCTTTTACGCTGACGTTGTTTGACTCCCGATGTGTATAAAACAGTTCTATTTATTTTCTTTCTTGTCGTAACGGGATTTCCCATTTTATTTTGAACAATTAATTTAAATTGAAACCGAAGAGTTCTGTACCCTAAAGCGGGATATTATCCTGCCACGAATCGATAACCGAGAGACAATTGCAACGAATCGCGCCGAACAGTAACAGTATAAAAAAATATATTTAAAAGCAACATAGAGTGTAAGCAAACAACGAACGCTCACTTCTCCAGCCCGCAGCGATCGCCGCCCAGCCAATGGAAAGCAGCCCCTAAATTGTACCGCCTCCGCCAAAAGTATCCGGGGGCCACGCAACCAGCTCATAAAGGTGGCCTCGCAGTCAATGAAACAAGGCGCCTTCGCAACACCAGGAGTGATAAAACAAAGCAGCAGAGGGCATCCCAAGGGACACCTTTCGCCCGGAGGTCTGACGTTTTAAAGAGGACAGCCGCCACCCAAGGTAAACGGGGTTGGGAGGTGGGGGTGGCTCTCCGCATAGATATCATAAATATATACGAGAGAAGACTTGACCAACCGCTCACGCAACAGACATATACAACATAAAATAAATCGAAACGTCTCTCTAGGGGACGCGGTTTCTTTGTGATAGGCACCGGAGGCACTTCCGCTGATAAAAAGTTCTCACATCGACGCATAAAAAAAAAATATATATATATTTTGGAAAATTGAAATTCGGAGTATATTCCGTCAACACCCTCTTTTCCGCCCTATTATTTTTTTACTACTCCACTATATATTTGAATAATATCTTTCCGCTGTCGACAAGTGAAGCGTCACCTGATCCCAAGCCTCGGCAGACGGCAGGAAGAGCAGTATAATTCAAAGCCTCTTCATTTTTTTTTTGGTGTCTTTAATATGGGGCGGCATGGATGTTTAATGAGAAACAGGGCGTACGTATGAAAGAAAAACAACTATCAGCGGGTATACGGACTATGTTCTCGCCCGTATTTGAGAACAGAGAGCGAGAGAGAAAAAGAGTGGGGCAGAGAGACGGAGAGTTTGCCAAAGGGTTCTGGCTCCGCGGTCCGCTGGGCGGCCACCGGTCCAAATTGCAAACAGTTCCGGGATGCCCACAATAGTGGCTTGGCCGCCGGTGAAACGCGCCCCCCCCCCCCCCCCCCCCCTAAGCGGACAGCGCGCGTGAGGCTTGGTTCGGCTAGAGAGCCCAGATTTAAGAGAGTGAGTAACTCAAACCACGGAGACCGTCGAACGCCTCCGGGGCGGATTGATCGCTAGTGCGCACGCGTTATGCTGTTCCGCGGAGAGGAGAAAACCAGGCGCAAAAGCAGAGACGTTTGCAGCCGGCCGTGGTCTAATACTGGAAACGCGGCCGATAAACCAGCCCACTCGAGCGGTTGGAAACACCCTGTAATCAAGGCACACCACCTTCGGCGTCGGTCGCCCGTAAATGGAAGCGCGGGATGCAGCTGCCGCTGCGCCCGATAGAAATGCATTCGTGAAGTAATCACGGCCGCGGAAGAGATGCGCGTGTCGCTATTCGTGGATGGCGTATCCCATCGATTATACTCCGATTCGCCTTAAGGTGGACCGCAGCAGACGGAACGAGCCATCCCAGCCATTCCAGCGCTGTAAGCCTGTCACGTGACTACGCACCAAGCGGGTCGCTGCGCTAACCCGGAAAGTCACGCGGCACTGACTCGTGGCGTTAGATTGGCCCCGATGGCCAGTAGTGTCCTCTAAGTTCCATGGTAAGGTAAATCGGAGCATAGCTGCCGGAGTATCGCTCCAGCCGCCTAAATGTGTGCGAACGCGCGCGCGGGCGCTGCTGCGGCAAGCTGCCTCGACCAGCAATACTGAGATGATGTAGGCAATCTTCGAAAAACGTATCTTCAGCAAAAAAGAAAAGTGTTTCTCGCAAGTAGCTCGCTTTGAGCTTTAGAGTAGGGCCTAACGGACGCCGGTATTAGATTGCGAACGTAATGTGCAAGCTTTTCTAATGCAAAAGTTTGCACGCATTTGATGATACAAAAAAAGTAATAGTATACGGCTACTTGGGGAACGCGAAATGACTGGTGGTTGTGGCATATGCCCTAAAGACGTTAGTTCAACTAAAAAGACACCTTTTAGAGTGGAATGAGCAGATGGGCCAAGAATATTAAAAGCGTTATAGGCAGAACAACAGAAAAGAAGACAAATATTGCACTTCGAACAACTGAGCTTGTATCTGAACGAATAACACTATACTGTATATTCCTTCTAATCAAAATTATGAGGCATTATCATCATTGTAATCATTGTGTCTGTGTGTGCGTGTGTGTGTGTGTTTGTGTGTGTACTATGTTTGGTCATAATCAACAAAGATATTAGCGTTCCAATAATTAATTAAAAAAGAAAGAGTGCCATGTTTTTACTGCAGTATTCACGCTATAAAGGCGTGTGTTCTGCCAGAGGTCGTAATTCGTTAATGATTGCCATTCCGCACTGCTAGCGCTCAACAGATATTGCTTCCTGAAACGCCACTGGAAAGCAAGGGTATTACCGCCGCCTGGAAAAGCCCGTTCGCCGAACCGCGCCATAATTCTGTGTCACACGGAACACAATTCTATGTGTACGAGCTGCTTCTCTGTATAGCCTTCAAGATAGGGTTGAACTGTTTTTACTCTAAGCGCGTAACCTGTTTGAACTATATGCGGTACTTACTATACAAAACGTAATGATTTGCTAATCTAAAATTCAATGAAACCTGATTTAAAGTAGGTGCAAGGACGTGTAAAATAATTTTAGGCAACGAAACTCGCATAAGACAACCCATCGCCAACCGCTGCTCTTTACGTGTTAAAATAAAAAAAATACTGTAATAAACGTGGGTCTTTGTGTTGTATCACACACATCTGTAACGAACGTGTTGTTTTGTCCGTGTGTTTAGCATCGTGTAATTCCCCATCTCCACCGTGATGGGAGACAATACTTCCTACAATCCTACGATGCGCTTCAGCCCGAGAGACAAGCTGTCAGGTTCAATCACGAACAAGTTAAAAGTCAAGTGGTATATTTCGTCGATGTACCTACCAGCGCACCATTCGACAAGTCACGTTAAAGTAATTAACAAAGTGGGTTTTAAATGCCACATGATTGGACCTTTTGTTGTATTACATTTTTGGGAGAGATAAAAGAATGGATCTCGTCTATCGGAAACGTTCCTGAGCCATTCTTATTCTTTGCATATTCGAGTTTTTAAAGACGAACCTGCAAGACTGAGAAACTTTTTTTTTATTCATGTTATATGCGGTTGTTCATCCGTTTACCTTCTAACAACATGGAGACATACGTGGTTATGTGACTGCAATATTTGATCGCATTCTGCTACCTTGAAGTTTCCTGTAACTTTCTTAGTGATCCTATATATATAAACGAACAAGTGGCAATACAATTCGATCGTTTTTGTTTGTGCTTAGTACAAGTTCGAAAGTCACTGGCACAATTTAGAAGCTGTCCTTGATCTACGCGCCCAGCAGGACGAACATATAAAGTTCATTATATGCCGTCGCTAATATATAATTTTACGATGAGGTCCCTACTTTCATTGGCAGTCAAAAATCGACCGGTCTCTGTGGCTGCCTCCTCGAATTACTAATTAAACAAGCACGATGAAGCGTTTCTGTTTATAAATATGAGCCTAATTGGATTCTATCATCCTCTATCTGCGTAACTTCATCAGCCGACAGCTCTCTTTTTTGTTTTTTTTGTTGGTCCCTTTGTTCTTTTTAAAGTACCTGTCATTGAGCACCATGTTACACTTTTAAGGGAGTTTTGCAACCATTCTAGATAAAACAACGCAGCTAAATAAAAGGTAATTACCTGTTATGCCATAAAAAAGTCAGTTTCAATAAAATATTATGGCAAATTGATAGGCAATTGTGTCGCATACGTAAACATTCTAGCATCACAAACGTTTAGCGATACTCTGAGTTTCCAGACGCCAGACGCCTACGTTCACGGAGCTCTTCAGCAGATAGTTGAACGCGTACCATGTGTACACTTGATAGTTTTTAGTAGAATGAAGTCATAATACAGTGATGTCTCGTTAATACGGATGCCTTCGTTCCCCCAAAAATTGTCCACAATGTGAGTTGTCCTTATTAACGAGACAAAATGCATGTATTTTCCCCGTTTGTTCCCGAAAATGATGTCCATATAGCGGGGTATTCATACTAACGGGGTCCATATGAACGAGACATGACTTTATTGCTAACCAGGCTGATGAACCTGGCGATCCACCAGAGTTTTCTATACTCTCCAGCTCCTCTTCCTTAGTGCGCACAGGTTGTCGAGCGTTTCCTTGCTTAAGCCTCTGGTTACACGACCTACCGTTAACCAATCAGCGTCGAGCACTTCACTCCTCCTCTCCCAACCATCAACCAATCAGAGTTTAGACTCGCGGCCACCGTTTTATTCAGGCTTCACGAAATGCCGGACACCTAGCCAAAGAACGTTTCACGTTAATTAAAAGGAAGTTTCGAGAGAGACACACAAGGAGGGATTATCGTGGGATTTACTCTCATACCTCCCAGTGTCTTTCCCTACGCACATAATGGCGAAGTCAAAAGACGGAGTGGAGCGGAGAAGTCGATATGGGCGCCTTGGAATATTATAACATTAGCTGCTCTTTCAATGTCAGAGTACAGGCAAATAAATTTGTCGGGGATATTCACATTCTTAGTGTACCTATATACCGACAAAGGTTTATTGAATATCTATTAAAGCCTTCTAGGAAAAAAGCACGCACACAAAAATACACAAATTTACAGCCCTTTCTCAGACACCGGGTTTGTACGGAAGAATGAAAGGCTTTTATTAGAGATGCCACACACCCATCTCCACACGTGTGCCTAAGAAAGCACGTTAGCCGTGCGCCAAGCTACGAAGGAAGTATCGTCGACGCTGCGGGCGGCGCAGGTGGAGCGAGAGGCGTTTTGACACATGACGCAGAAAAGTGGCCTGGACAAGACACCACGACAAAGCTGGACCGAGAGGCGAAATCAACTTGGCAGCTGTACAATTCTCCCGCAACTGCAGTTTGTGAAACGCTTTATTTTTACGGCGAATGCTCAAGCGACTACAGTAAAAAAAGTGTTTCATCTTTTAGTATATGTGAAAATGATTCTTGTTTTCTTCGGCAACATTTAGTTGTTCTTTTCCTGGTGATGACTAATAAAGTGCTGGGGAAAAAGATGAGTGGACGCTGCTGTCGTCACGGTGTTTTAAGCCGAGCCTTCGGTAGCGTCCCTCAACTCATTCGCTGGAGAGCGACCTACACAAGAACAGGCACTTGTCATAGCCGTCACTTCTCGTGTGCCACAGTCAGCAAATAAATGTGCCAGTGGTGACGCCACGAGGTATAAATCGAGGAACAACAAAAAAGGACGCGGTAAATGCAGCATTTGAAGACGTGTTTCATGCATCGTATTGCCACAACCCTTACCCCCTCGGAACACTATAAAGACGTATATAAATCTTAATGTGCAAAAAATGTAATGACGTTTTTTTTTTAAATAACCTTCCGTAACAATTGGCTCTAAGTTTATTACGAACTAGAAAAAGTATAAAAAACAAAAGGCAAAAACATTTGTGCACCATGAAAACTACAGATTAATTGATTTGGAGTAAGAAGTTTTAGTAACCCCTTTGTTCTGAGCAATATGCCATAGTTTACACGGAAGATAGCTGAAAGTGGAAGGTAACGACATGCAAATACTCTTCGGCACAGACCAGCTTTTCAGACTGGTTGCACCTGGCGTAAGAACGGGCTGTTTTTACAGCACGATAAACGACAGCAATCTGTAGCGAGACTCAAAAACCAAGATATATTCTTCATATGCAATGTTCAAGTGCAAAGGCGTTCCAAATCGGTTCTAGCGGCAATACAAGGGCCCGCTCCTAAAGCCAAACAAGTACGCCATTAAAAGCGCGACGTTTACGTCACAGTGTGCTGCACTTACCTGGACAAAGGCGATGTCGAAGCCATTGCGGAGCTTGAGCGTGACCTTAGTCTGGAGGATGCTGTTTAGCGTGTCCATGGTATCCAGCCGATCCATGGGGCTCTTCATGTCCACGGTGGCCAAATACCTGGCCAGATCGTCCGCCAGGTGGTACAGACCCTCGATCAGGTTGTTGTGCAGGTGGTAGTAAATCTGCACACGATAAGAACGAATCAAATTAGTTCGGGCATCAGGAAGTGTTAAAGAAACGTAGAGGGTGAGCTTTAAAAGATCCAGGAATAAGACATTTTATGAAACACATCGTCTTCTCCTTCTAAAAATAACGTACAGGAGGCCGAATTTTCGCCTAAAGTCGTGAAATCGTGAATAATACAACTGTAAAACTTGAAACAAAATAAATATGTTTGCGTAAGGAAAACTTAACAAAAAAATTACCGACGTTCGCCAACTTTATATATTCTTCCCAGTAACATGATTAACGTCAAAGTACACTCTAAAAACTTTCGTGCTAAAAAACTTTTTAGAGGTCCATTAGCTTGTAAAACATTTTGCACCCTAAACAGGTCTTTTAAGCACCCCATTAAAAAGTTCCTCATGGAAAACCTGTATGGGGTTCCTTTAAGCTTATTTTGTTTTGTTGTGAAAGAGTTCTTCATCGCCCAGTTGCCTTTCTAGTGCGCCAAGGGGCGATAGTGCTTGAGCCAAAAACGTTCTTCACAAGCTGAAAGATGTCTTAAGACGTCAAAAAACCTTAAAAAAATTTTTTTTTAGAGCGCAGTTTTTAGGCATTTGTTTCCGGCTTGAGCGGCGTCGCCGTCGCCGTCGGTGTAACCGCGCGGTGCATTATGGGACGCATGACGTCACCGGTGACGTCACTGATGACGTCATCACTGACGATGATGATGACGATGACGTCATCCCGATGACCTCACATGACGTCACTGATGGTGTCACACTTAACGTCACTGGTGACGTCACTGATAACGTCACCACGATGACGATGACGTCATCGTCACGTGACCTCACAGGGGTCACGTGACCCTCGTGAGACGACGGCGACGCCGCTCTGAGGGAGGAGTAGCAGACAGGATAAAAAGATGAGGAGAAGGGAGGAGCTGTATACTGTACACCCTCCCCTC
The DNA here is from genome assembly GCA_037355805.1 of Ixodes ricinus. Taxonomy (NCBI): domain Eukaryota; kingdom Metazoa; phylum Arthropoda; class Arachnida; order Ixodida; family Ixodidae; genus Ixodes; species Ixodes ricinus. The sequence continues at coordinate 79,079 of JAZHYW010023084.1, read as the reverse complement.
AGCACCCTTCCCTCCTCCTCCTCAAGAGCTGCGCTTTAATTCGGCGTTGCAAGGAGTTGTAAACGGCTGTCATTTTTAGATTGTATGTCAAGCATTATTGTTGGCTTCCAATATATATTTTTAACCGATTATAAACTTCCGATATAAAGACCTCCTCCGACGCTGCGAGCTTATACAGTGCTCGGAACAAGTTACGCGGCCTTTCGGTTGGGCGAAGCGACGCGCCTAAGGTCAAGTCACGTGGCACGCGTAAAACGTTAGATTGTCTAGCATGGTTGGTAACGTCCAAAGCGGTACATTGTAAGTTAAAACAGATTATACGCTGCGGCTGGCTGAACTAATAAACAGATTACAAAGTCAATCTTGTGCAAGAACCAGGGAAGACATCTAGACACTTCAGGATCTGTAAGGTCACAATAACGAAATGGCCGTTTCTGAGAACGAGTGAATGGTGTGGTTAACCGTAATACAAGGAAGGTAAGTTGAAATCATATCGTGATTCGTACAAGAAATGTTCGATTGGGGAACGAGAGCAAACACTCTAGCTCTACATGCCTTGCACCTACGTCACATGATGACGTCGAACGCCGGTAACCACCATGCTGATGATTGACTCTACGGCCCTTCGCAGCGAGAACAATGGTAAACTGCGCCGCACTCGGCTGTAGCAATTACTACGAATTCTGACGATCGTTTCGTCGGCATGCCCCGACAGAGTAGCCGTCAAGTTAGAGAAAGAACGAGCGGCAGGAAAGGGATGCGGCCTCGGGTTACTGAGTTTGCGGGACGCATTTCAAGGCGGCGAGCGACGGCACTTTTTTACCGTTTCTACCGTTGTTTACGTTCGCGCACGCCTTTGCATCGGCTTTTGCACGTTCGTGGATTAGATGACCTTTGCCTTTCGTTACATCACGCCGTTTCCACGCTTCGAGCGCACCTTCGGGGCTCCCGGCCGAGTTCGGGCCAGTGTCGCGCCGCGAGCCCGGCCAGACGGCGATCGGTCGGCGGCGGCCCCTTTGTACAAGCTCGCCGAGACGCCGCCGCGGGGGATCGGTTTGTGCCGTCCGAGAGACGGTAACCCTTGCAAGGAGCGAATGTATGCGGGCTAGCCGGTTAGGAAACATCATAATATAAATTTCGAGACAATAAAAGTTGTCTTGTCTAGTATTTTAATTATCTTTTTATCAGGGTTTAGATTATGACGGTAACCTTGCGTTGTTTACCAGTACTACGCAAAATCATAACAATTTTTCTACAAGCGACTCCTAGAGCCGCTCGTCAAAATTTGCGGCGCGCAATTAGCTTTTTCTTTTTCCTTTTGCGAAAAGACAGTCTTTTCCGTCAAACCTTAGTCGGCGGCGTATCGAAACTTTCTGCTCGTAGCGCAATCGTACCGACGCCAAAAATTCCGCACGTACTGGCTAAACGTCATCATTGTAAGCTCGGCACGTTTTTCCAAGTTCACGTCTAACAAAACTAGGTACCTTTGATAAAAATATGGTGCATGTCAGCGCATGTCCGGGCAGTTAGCGGCATCCTACGCCTTGATAACCGCATCCGCGCGGTGTGAAGTCCAACACCAGTATGGCGCAGGGCCCCGTCCTTGCCTAGCGTGACGTCCCGTGCAAAGCACGTATACATTCCCCAGTGACACCGGTGATGCTAGGTCTGGTTATTTGGTGGTGATACGCCTGTAACTTTCATGGTGTTTGTTGCGGTCGACGTTGAGGCGAAAGATAGTCGCTGCTAAGTGTTTCAATGCACATGTGACGTAGTTTCAAAGACCTGACTACTCCTTTCACTTGTGGGTTCAGGGAGTCTCTACAACTATCCTACTCTCATGTTTTTTTTGCAAAATGAAACCGGGGACTTAACCAAACTGGATGGTTTTTTGAAGGTTCAGTGATCATGAATTTACAAATTGAGGGAACAGAGAAGCGGAACAGAAAAATAAAGAACACATTAGTGGCTGTGTGCGTCCTTTTTCTTTTGTTTCATAAAACCTATGAATCTTTCTCCCCTTTACGGTTAGCCGTGTGACTTATTCGCTCAGATCGATTTCATACGGGTCAGACAATGGTTGTACAAACAAGGTCAGTTATCTGTGCGTGCAGAGTTTAACATGCCTAACCTACACTCTTAAAAAAACAAAAAGCCCTGGCAGTATTTACTAGGTAAAAGCTAGTAACTGTTTGTCACATAGGTTACTAGGGAGCTAGTAACCATATGTAGCAACGGTCAAGAGGAAACAAAACGAGTTACGGGATTTCCGGTAAAAATAAAAAAAGGCGAGTGTGGATATACCACTTACCACCAGATGGCAGGCGCAAAAAAACAATTAAAACTAGAAATGAGTATTCCAGGTGGCGTTAGTCACCGCCCAATTAGTCGTAAAAAAGAAACCGATTGAATATAGCTTATTTTAACGCATTCACAAAGATTTTCGGCCCACAATTGATACATTGCATTCAACACAGATTGCATACAAATACGAAGAGCTCACGTGAGACGCTTTCTCTAATCTCTCTAATCGCTAACTCCATTGACTCCCTGCGAGTCTTTTATGCTGACCATTTGAGTGCGCAAACTCGTCGTCGTGTATCAACACGTCAGTGAATAATGTCTAAAATATGGTGCTCTTTCGCACCAATATCCTTCCTCAATAAATTTCTCAAACGATTCAAGGCATCTATCTTAGTTAACAAAGGTAAACATGGAAATTGTTTGCGACAGTCAATAAAACAACCTCGCCCACCGGTTCTCAGCATTTATGTAGTCCCTTCTACGCATTACAGCCGCGAACCAGCTTTCTCGTCACTTAGGTTAGTCGAGAATTAAAACGAGTGCAGTCGCCGTCAGCGAGATTGCTTTCTTTTCGTCATCGGCGGCGAACGAAGGCTGTACTTGACGGTCAGTACGACGGCAGCTGCACTCTTTTCGCGCGATGCGCGACAGAAATGCATGCAAAATTAATACCACATGCAGCTCGCATCTTAATTTGTCTGTAGTCCACTGCGGAAGGCTTGCGTTTCTGCGGAAGATGTACGCAAATTCAAAAAGACTCGTAGAATGCCAAAACATTTTTTTAATTAGTCCTAAAGCTAGATACACTATTTACGACGCACATCAACGGTCGTAATAGTCTGCTGTCACAACCGAAGACAACTCAATCAGAATCATTCAACCATCGAGCACACACAATTAAGCGTGGAACATACGTTCCCAGTGTCAAATAGGAGCGAATCAGCGAAGCTTCTGGGACAGCGAAACCCATGCCACTGAACAGGACGAGTGATCGACGTGGAGCGGCGGATCCGGTGACGAGCGGAAGGTCGTCACCGGCTCGTTAGAACTATCCTCGGAGCAGTCCACGTCCACGCACACAGTCGCGCAGTCGAGCGCATGAACGTTAACTATGCACTCCAACACGAGAACACGAGAACAGCACACTACACAAGGCAAAAATGGCAGGTTCGGATCGAAGGAATGAGTGTCTCTCAAACTCCGACTGGTCCCTTCCTGCTTGTCGTACACTGTTGCCAAGCGTCTCTTGCAAAAAAAAAAAACACAAAACAAAAAAACAACACAAATATTTTAGAAAATACAAAAAAAAGGTCTTTGGGAACACTTCTAGCGCGCGCTACGTGCCCATTTTCATCCAAATTAACACCAAACGTAAAATGTAAACGCTTCCAAAAATAATTCAAACGCAAAGGAAAGTCAGAAGCTGCGTGGTCACTGCATCAACAATGGCTGCCGCCTGGCTGTGATCGCGGCATCGCGTGCTTCCACGGCGTACTGGAACGAAGGCTTCCATCGTTATTAAGTCAGCTCCAACCTTTCAACATGCCCCCTCCTACAATATTTGATGCTACGATTGTGTGTGAATACCTCCCCCTGCGTTCCAAAACAGTAAGTGTGTCGCTAACGCTAGCCATAGGCGATGCAGCCGATGCAGCAGACGCCGCCATCTTGACAATCCAGTCTTGAACAATACTTGGAATAGTAATAAGTAGTAAAAAGGTAGAAAAGGTTAGAAAAATGTAGAAACGGCTGCAGTTACCAGCTTTTTACTAGCTCTTTTTAAAGAGTGTATTGTAAGCACAGGAGCCATTCGCCTACTTTTCGGGGTATCCAGAGGCCTTCAAAACCAACTATTTTAAAAACGGTCCCACGGTCATACCGGTAAATCAGAAGGGTAAAACGGTCATACCGGTAAATCTGCTCACGATCTCGACTCTGCGGGTGTTCATTGGTGTGCGCTAATTCGCGGATATATCCAAGGAGCTCGTTCTCAAGCCCTTTGAATTGCGCCATACTCTGTTTCACCTTGTGTTGTACCGCAGGAAAGGCCATAAGCGCGAGCTGCTTGCTCTAGGGCACATCTCGGCGGCACAAGCTCTCGTGCACCAAGGGCAGCTGCCAACGCTATGAGCTCGCGCTTCTAGGCTTCGCTGCGGTACAAAATAAGGTGAAACGGAGTATAGCCGTTTATCTCGCTGATCTATACTATTTGACTACGTCTACATGAATGCGATCGTAGCGCATAGAATCGAGCAGGGACCAGCAGCACGCAGCCTGCCTTCCTACTTCTTTCTCTTCTACCCATCTGCTACCAATCAAAATAGTCAATCCTCGATTCGATGCCTTTCGGTCGCATCCATGTAAACGCAGCCTGTTTCACCTTATGATGTACCGCAAGAAAGGCTACAAGCGCGAGCTCCTTGTTCTAGGGCACATCTTGGCGGCACAAGCTCTCGCGCGTCAAGAGCAGCTCCCAACGCTATGAGCTCGCGCTTCTAGCCTTCTTTGCGGTACAACATAAGGTGAAACGGAGTATAGACGAAGTTACCTGAAGAGAACACAACGCCGCAGCAAGTCCTCTCAATGGCCGAGGCGTCAACGTACGTCAACATTCTGCGGCGCCTTCACAAAAGACCAGCAATGACATTAGTGCGTGATCCGTCACACAAAGACGACAAGGAGCCCACAGATAAATGACAGCGAAGAAAGCCAGTGCTCAGGCCTCTCTTGACGACAAAGAATGAACACCATATATATATATACATATATATATATATATATATAAAAACGACTGTCGTCTGGAGTGTAAGTTCCTTTGCGGTAGGACGCCTTGGGTTGCACGGCGTCAGACCATATCCTCATGCGTTCATAAGCAGCACACCCAGATTGGCTGTCGCTCTCGATATAGCACGCTCCGAGAAGAGACGGACCATCGGAGAAATGAGCATTTCCGTATAATAGCCAGCGTCTTTCCCTGTCCGCTCTAATGAATGGCAGTACTGCCCAAAGGGTTTGGTTTGCTCCCTTTAGCGCTTTTCTCTCGGTTCCTTTCATTTTTTTATTTCTCCCCTGGACGCTACCGTGTGGCAAAAAGGAGTCGGCGGCACCATCGGAACGCAGGGGAGTGAAAAGGGAAGTATCCGATCCTCTCGGTCTCCTCTTTACCCCTCTCGGGATGAAAAAAAAAAAAATAGACGGAGGCATGGGCAACCAGATTGTAAGAAGAAAAGACTCAGCGAAGGAAGAGGAGAAAAAAAAGTGTGACTGCTTCTTTTCATAAGACGCCGTTGGGCACGATTAATAGGTATCCGGAAAAAGGCCGACCCTTTCCTTGTACCCCGAAGACGAGCTCAAGAGGAAGGGCTTCAATGGACTGCGGCTTCGGTGGTGCTCTGAGGCTTCTTCTTCTTCTTCTTTTTGCGGCCTTGGTGAGCCGGCGAGACGTCGTCGACAGCAGCTTGAGTCCAGCGATAAAGAAAGAATAAAGGCTGCCGTTTCGTTGGTCCTTAGCGCTTTGCCGCTGAAGGCAGCTTGGCGCAGAGACTCGGCGTGGAATGTTGGTGAGGGGGTCGTCTCGTGGAATGCGAGAATGGAGATGTTTGAGCGGCGCCCATTGTCAGGAACGCGAGCGGGAAAGCGAGCGGCTTTCGGGCAGTTTTGCATGCGGTGAGAAAAGGTGAGGAGGGTTGGGTTGTGGGGCCAACCCCAGTGGGAGGTTGCGTGCCGGGAACGCGAGGAATGTTTGGAAAGTGCCGACGGAGGCCCGCGTCAAGGTGAAATAGGAAGCGGAAGTGAGGCACAGCTGTCAGGTAATTGCAAATGTCCGCCGCTCAGAGTTACTGATGGAACGGCGAGTGCATGGAACGGCCGGATGGCCAAATGGGAAGCCATTTGCAAATACTAATCAAAGCAGTGGCCGCGTGAGAATGTTTAGGTTTCAGCTTTGAGACTTGCGCAGTGAGGACTGGAACAACTGTGCGAACAGTGAACCGCAAATGGTACACAACGGAGTGAATAAATAAAATAATTTTAGGTTGTTCATCTCCATCGTCTACGACGTTTACAGGCTCACCCAACTCGCAACCTTCGTACAACCGAAAATCGCACGAAGCTGGGAACATGGAAATATCGCGGTACGTAAATTAAGGATGTGCTTTTGTTATAATCTTACTTACGATTTATGCGCAAAATAAATACCCACACAAGGCTAATAAAAAATGACGTGGAACAAGTTTTTCGTGTTCCAAAATTCAAGCGATTTGCAGGTGTTTGTTTTGCACGCGTGTTCCAGCTTTAAAAAGGCCCTGCATCGATACTGCGCTGACCTGTTTCTCATCTTACATTACCTTGCTGGAACTAGTGGAACCCAAGTATGCTGGTACGCGACGCCAAAAATCAAGAAGCTTGCTGGTCGCGCTGTAATATAAAGGATAAAAAAGAACTTCCAATTTTAGTCTCTCCTTCGCAAAACTTGATGAGGCAGTCGTGAGTTGCATTTTTCACGTGGGGCACCCTAAGTCACAATATTCAAACAAATTTCAAAGATTGAACACGAGTACTGCGTGAATACTCTGCTTGTGCTCGTGACAACCAATGCCTGAAGGAGCATTCATAGCGGATCGAGTCCAATGGCTGCAATTACTGGAAAAGACGAAACCTAACAACTGTGAACTACAATACCCTAAAAGCTGGTTCACACTGTTCACACTGCCCCATTTTCTTGCGTTAAGTTACGTTACAAACTATTACGTTGAAGTCACCGGGACATATGTGCTTCATATCAAGCGAGGCTGCCAGTTCAATGAGAAAGCATGGCACGCGACATTCGAGACACGAATGTTTCGGTGACTTATACGTAACGTAACTTAACGTAAGAAAATGAGGCAGTGTGAATGAGCCTTAACGATATGTGGAGGTCAGCGAGCGCTTTGTGCTTTGCGACATTGCCAGTAGCCAGACCCAGCGCGCAGCTATGTTGAGCATTGGCGGCATATAATAAGCACCAGATCGCGTGGCCGCTTGTTCTAACTGCGAGGTTAGGGTGTACCAGAACGAGGACGTGTGCCGTACGGCGTCCTAGAGTGTGTCGCGATGTGCAAACACGCCGGTGAGGGCGCTGTGGGGCAGAGTGCGGTAAAGCCTTTAGAGTGCGGCCACCCGACCGCTGACAGAGACCTGGCTGTCGCAGCAGAGATGCTTTATTCGGCGTGAAAATGTTCGTATTCTTCGTTTGTTTATGTCGGCTCGGTTGTGAGATAGAATAGGTTCCAACTTCCAACCTATCTGACACCTCTGTAAAAAGGTGTGACATGCGCGAGCCGCAGGAGCTTACATTCAAAGGGAAAAATGCCGTTTGGGAGCGGTCAAATACTTACATAATCTCACTTCTTACAACAACAAAAAAAATGTTTAGGCGTTTTATGTGAATAATTATCTATCTCAGCTGACATATTAGCACTAAAGGGAAACTGAAGCGGTTCTGAGTTTTATCTGAGGAAAAACACTTAAATCAACCTCATTTAGCCACCAGGATTGCGATTATCAAGACTCTTTTTTTCAATTGTGCGCACGGAAGATGCAGAAAATCATTTACAAAGTACCACTGAAGCACCTCCTTCCCGGAGCGTGACGTAAAATTAAGAGTTTTTGGAATCTCCGATCTCAGGGCATCTGCAGCGCCTATCAAAAATATGCACGCGCACCCTTGCTATTTTCAACAACAACAACAACAACAACAAAAAAAAACTATGAAAAGGTAAGAACGAAAAGACGCCACGACTAAAGTCCCGACCGGTGTCAGTGCGAAAGAATTTAACTGGCAGGTTTGCAACTGCACCTGCTGCCCACACAAGCGACATGCGCTTGGCGGCCGAAATATCCTAGTATGATGTAAGGACTAGTAGAAGGTTTTTCGTTTTTTCTCGCATTTAGTTACATTTTCTGAAAAAACGACCGTGATATTCATATTCGCAGGACAAAAGTACTATAGACTTCAACTCTAACTCCTTTTTTCAAGAACCTCTTCAGCTTCCCTTAAGAAAGCGAAGTTTGTGCAATTAAATGCGATGCTTTCTTCTTCACTTTAAGGTCAAAGCTCTTTTAATTATTTTTTCGACAGCTGTACATCTTGCAGACCTTTAAATACTTAGTTTTCAGTTTTTCGTCTGGTGTCAATAAATCTGTTTTGTAACAAGCTTTTTTTTATTTTTAAACCGAGCTTTTCACGACTTCTGCATTTTCAGCCAAAGCTTACAGACCGAAAAATGTATGTACTGATTTCAACTAGTGAGCATGCATCATATAAAAGAAAAGCAAAAAAAAATGAAAAAAAACCCAGCAAGACTGGCAAGAGAGATAATCAACTTCAACTCAGTGCTGTCTTTATTAAAAAGCAATTCCGCTTGAAAGAAAAGGGGAAAAAAGGTGTGTGTGTGTTTATACAGCCGGAAGGTACTCTGCCTCAGTTGGCGTTTGGTTCTCAGCTGTAGATGAGCAATTTAGCCAGTGCAGTACAACCGCTAGACGGGGGTCTTTAACGTGCATAACGTACTGGTGATACACGACTTCACACCTGTGCGATGCTCATCCAGATCAAAACAGACAGGGGTGGGGATTGAACTCAGGATCCCTGAGTTCTGCAGCGCGAGCTTTCGCTTCACGTGCTCCAAGCTGGTGTGCGCTAAAGTTACTGGATCCTGGTAAAGTAGCGCCAAGCTCCCCGTATGGTCACAATACTGGTCCGTGAAATGAGCAATTTCTCCTTTACGCCTCCGTTCTTGGTGAGCCGATCTAAATTCGCTGGTGACGGGTAGCTTTATGGAGACTTCTTGTATACCGAGATTTTGCTATCCACACACCGGCGAAACAAGCGTACACCTTCGTACCACCGCTACATGCTGCGTCGGTGCTTGGAGGAACTAAAAAATAAGTTTACTGCTTTAAAATACGCAAGAACAACAATATAACTGTAAAAGATCCGTGGAGATGGGCATGATTGATAAGTTGATTGCATACACAGTGCCAAACACGCTTATATTGGCGAGGAACGCTTCCAGTACGATGACGCTCCATGGTGATCTTGGCGCGACTGGTTTAAAACGATCCTCTGGAAGCTTCGATGATTTGAATGGACCGAGATGGCGGTTTCCATGGCAATGTAGACAGATAAGCCGATCGTCTTGTGAGGTTTTGGTCGTCTGTATGTTAGGATCTGTTTGTGTCTGGCTTGCAGGTAGGGAAGGCATTGGCGCTCGATCCCCAGGATCCAGTGTCTTTAGTGTGCGCTATCCCACTCGGCCACCGATCTTCCATCCCATTTGGAGCAATTTGTTTTCCCTGACATCTCACACGGGTCACATGTTCTTATTAGACATACTATTAGATGCGGAGCATCTCTTGCTCGGGTCTATGTCCCGCGGCGTCGTAGTCCGCACCCACACCACGCACGCGCAACTCTCCTCCTTCCCTCTCTCCAACAGCTGCGCGTTACTCTCTCCGCTGTCTCTCTCTACCAGCTGCGTGCACTGGATTGTACTCACACAGCGCGCACGCGCAACTCTCCTCCTCTAGTCTCCTCTCCTTCAAGTGTGGAAAAAAAAATAAACGGCGAGCGGCTTGCGTTTCAAGTTTCTCTGCCGCGAGCCGCGACGAAGGCTCGCGTAGGGGTTACGCTAGGGCAGTCGGTGGCGCCATCTCTCGACGTCAGCACGCAACTGACTCTTTCCTCGGAACCAACACGATGCTCCGCATCACCCCATGGTTCCCTCGGGAAGATGGTGTTTTTTTTTCTCGGCATCAGTTTCTTTTTTTTCCTTCAAAAAGAAATGCAATCCCGTGACGCTGTATAATTTCTTGGAATCAGGCGATCCCGTTCCGCGAACAAAGAGGCGTCGTTCGGCGCCTGAAAAAAAATTAATGTTTCTCTTTGCATGTGTTGTAGCCCACGCTGCATCCCGTCACAAAACAGCACCGATCTGTCTTTTTCTTCGCAGTATTTGGCATCGTTGCGAGCCCTTGTCTTTTCGGCACAGTTAGCAACCACACAATATTGTATCGCTTCGCACACAACGCAAAACAAGAAGAAATAGTCACACCGACAAGCCCCAACCCAGCCTTGCTACACCGGCTTCCTGGCCCGCTGTGACTGGCAACGCCACCCCAGGCCTCTGCGGCAGAATTTTGCCACACGACACCCAGCTCCTAATGAGAGGCCAATGCGGTCGGCAGACCTCCCAGTTCTGGTGCATCCTAGCGAACTGAAGCGGTGAACGCTGCCCGTTGTTAATCGAATGTTTTTCCAGTGATTGCGACAGCGTAGAGACAAAAACAACGGCAACAATTAACGCGTGTTTTGTAGGTTATGAATGTAAAGAATTAACCATAAGCGGTACTTAATTATTGGACTAAAAAATTGCAGCACCCCTTTAAACTCCAAAACGCGCGCGCAAAAGAAAAAATAAGAAAAATGCAGCAATTCTGGGACAACAAAATTTGTTTTACAGTTAAAAAAACAAAACAAAAACAGGGGAATTTATTGCACGTAAGTCATAAATGATTTCGTGATCCGCATCTTGTCAATTTTTGTACGATGAAACGCGTGGTTCGCTTGAAGAAATCGCAGGAACAATATATTGCTTCCATAACTCCGGCACCGCGCGCGTTGCGTTCTGGGAACCTGTGGGCCAAAAGCGGAGCGTGTATGGATTTTGCTTCCTATGGATTCCCACAATGCATGACGTAGCATTACGCCGCGATGAGGCGCTTCGAGTTGAATAAGTTTGTTCTTCCTTCTCCTATGTTTCGCGCAATTTTTGTTTCTTTTTCATATTTGGTATAGCTCTGAAAGGACAGCGCAAGGAGAGTTTTCGTTTTCATTTTTTACGGTAACTAAATGTAAATTTCATAGTTTATAGTGCTTGATCTCGTCTTTGTAAACTTATGGTGAATTCCGCTCGCAGATCTTGAGCACTCCGAAAGCGCTCCATTTCGAGCGCGCATATTCCGCTCGCAGATCTGGCTCGAGTTGGTCATCCTCCGCTCGTAGATCTCTGGCAACACCTGCTCCATGGAGCGCCTCCAACGCCGCCGAACTTGCTCCGCGGGATTTCACAGATCTATCCGGAACTTGACAGACCGCATACGTCATTTCCTTTCTGACTAGACAGTGGGCATGCGCGGCGAGGTTGGCGAGGTAACGAGATCGCCGGCCGGACCGGTGGGGCCGATTGGGCCGTCGAGTTGGATCTGTTCGGATGCTTCGGTTGTTTACGCAGGGTTGTGACGGCTCGAACGCTCCTGCCTCACGTAGATCAGGCATGGAAAGCCGGGACAGGAGCGTGACAAATTGGAAGCGCTGACATCTGTGATCGTGACAGAAGGAACGAGAAAAAGAACGGCAGAAAATCGGAAGGAGGCAGACGTAAGTTTAGGCCTGCTTATTTTGCGGCCACTGATTGTTTACTTTCTTTTACGCCGCATGCCGCCGGCGTTTTCTCGTGCAATAAAGCAAGAACAGATTAGGCAACGACCGTGCCAGTGATGGTTTGTTACCTCTGTGTTTATTAGAGTCGTACCAGCAATCTGAACTCCACCGATGGCAATCGCTGTGCGTGCCCCGCCGCTTCGAGGCGGCCGAAAGCTATATGATGGTGCCGAATGCGGACGTCTTCCTCGTTATTTGTGACATGGGCTTCGTGGTACGTATAATTTCGCCCGGCCTGTGTCGCGTGTTATTTCTGTAGCGAAGCAGTGACAGTTGTCACTGGTCGTCGGAAAGATCAGTCGGCTGCGGCGTTGGTGGGATCGTCAAGTTGGAGCAGCGGCCATTTTGAGCGGCCGAGGGGAGAGCGGGGGGAGAAGGGGAGGGAGGGGTTGCTCCAAAAAGGCGAGTCCATCTTCCGCTCGTCGATTCGGAGCGGGTCCCACGCAGCGGAATTTTGCCTCCCTCGCGGATTTTGGAAAGCGCTCCGGATCTACCAGTGGAATTCACCATTAGTGTAAGATTCGATATAGCTTGTCTATTTTGTGTGTGTGTTCTAAATGCAATGCACATGCGGAAAAAAAAACATGCTCTTACGCACACGTACTGAAAGGCAACACAACTTAGAATTGAGCCTAGTAAAACATATTATTTCGCTCTTTTTGAAGTTACTGAGTGCAGCGAACAACAAAATTAATATGTGTAAAAGTTTTCATTTTAAAATATATAAAAAAAAATGTAAGCGCCACTTTTAAGGAGGTAATAAATGTGTCTTAGCATTTATATATACAAACAAAATAAACAATTCTAACCAAACCTAGCCAGTTGCATTCTAAATATTCTAAAGCATAGGCATGCCAAATTTGATTGCGGTGTGACAATATTAAGAACAAAGAGTATTCTGCGCAATCTGTGAACATGCCCCAACATGACAAAAAGAGAAAACCGCGTTCAAATGTTATCATAGATTTGTAACTATAACCTTTCGCGGCAATAAAAAAAAAGTGCGTTAATTTTTTTTTAGTTGAAGTTACGGATGAGTTTGGTAGAGAGGAGACGGCTAGGCCAACTTGTCAACGCAAATGTTCACAATTTGAAGAACAACACACAGAAAAATGGCTAAAATGTAGGCCATTCTGGGTTGCCGGGTGTCTTCAGATGCGTATTTGACTTATTTCATGATCATAACCGGCACGTATTATATTTACACATACAATATAAAGATTCAAAGATACAAAAACACCATAATCCCAAAACCCCATTTCTTCGAAAAATATCATTGCTTTTCGAACCGCTCTTTCCTTAAAGCTGCATTTCCACTGGCGTTTCCATCGCAACTGCGAAGCGGTCCACTCGTTTTAATCACGAAAAGAGCGTGCATTTGTGTTGAATCTTCGAGGGAATTCACCCGCGATTTATTTGTAGCCTTTTCCTCGTAGATGGCGCTGATTTGTTTCCGGAAAAACGAATTACTCCCAGCTGCGCATGCAGCTGGGAGTAATTCGTTTTTTGTTGGCTCGGGTTGGCTCGGGCCACGTGCTGTTCGCGCCAATCTAGGCGAGCTACACGCCGAGAAACTGAGGGAGAGGAGGATTGTAGAAGCATCTTTTGTTTCCAGTTTGGGGGACCTATGCGTCAGCGCACGGATGGTGGCTCTGTCAGATAAAGAGGTTTGCTTTTTTGCAAGTTAATACGAATAGCGTTGTTTGAAGTGTCTCTGCTTCGAACATAAGTGCGGTGCTTGATAGATGAGTAGGCGGTTGTGGATGTTAATTGTTTTAACTACGTTTTTTTTGTTTTTACTAATAAAACTTTAGTTGCGAGTACAGCTTCGTCTTGCTGAGCTTCTTTCTTCACTTCGTATTCGACATCGGAGCTGTTTTCATAATGTTTAACGTCTACCGACTCGCCCAATTCTCTACCTTAGTAAAGTTGGGGTTGTTTCGTACCCCTGTGCCTGACTGACGTCCATAAGACCTTGGCCCAGAGTGCAAGTTAATTCTGCACGATATGCTGAAATCGTACGTCATTTCAGTGTCCTTTGAAATAAGGGACACCGTAACTTTTAATTCAGTGTGGCCACTGTAAAACATATTAGGTTCACTATTATTTTCATGTGGAGGCAGCAGAATTTATAATATTGTACTGTTGCTTTCTGCCTATTTATTGTTTTTGCGGATACGATGAACTAGGGTGACTGGGTATTGACACGCAGAGTCTGTTTGCCTCTTGCCCTTTCAACCGATGATCTGTGTCAAAATAAAGAAAGAAACACAAACTTAAAGGAGATCCATCAGTGGGTCCTTAGGGAATGCGTTCGCATGACCTATAGAGAAACGCCAGCGGCATCCGCTGCCTGGCGCTGCTTTCGCTGTTCACCGGTTTCGGCAGCTCGTCTCTATCCTTCACTATCCGTTTTCTTTTGCCGCCTACTTGGACCAGCGCTAGTACCTGGTTCAAACCAGTGCTACGGAATGGGCACTACAATTCCAATCCAATTCCATTCCGGGGAATTAGAGTTTCCGACAATTCCATTCCTTTCAACTCCTCGGAATGGAGACACTGGACACATTCCCATTCCTGGAATGACTGAACTGCTCCATTCCATTCCTCTAATTCCTAAACGTCAAGAAATGGCCATTTACAGTCATATTGTGCTACTGGAGAAACGCAGCAGAAAGCTGCTGCCGTTATCAAACGCGGAGACTACTTCGAAACAGTGGCGGTGCTAAGGAAGGGGGCATGGGGGGGCGAAGGGGGCGACGGCCCCCCCCCCCCCAGATCGATCGCTTTTTATAATTTTTTTTTATTTTACAGCCAGGCAAAAAGATAGCGCAGTCGGTCTTCATTGGAGGATCCGTGAGCTCGGACGATGTCTTCACATAGGGACGTAGGGAAGAAGACCCCTTTAAAAAGAGCAGACTCACTGGAGCGTGTGTGCTCTCTGATATCTAATTTTGCCAAAATGAATATGGTGTAAATAGACCCTTGGCCGTTAGCTGCCAACTGTAGTATTTAAATTTTTCGCTAGTTCTGTACACAGTACTTAGATGGCGCCACTGTTACACCATTGCTCCCGTGTTTTCAGGGTTGCGTGTGATGTATCTTTTTTATGTTATTTAAAAGTGTGATGTCTCTTTTTGTTATTTAAGCAGCAATTTCGCCCCCCTAAAACCAATGTCTGGGACCGCCACTGCTTCGAAAACCATGCAAAAGCTTCCTCAAAGCACTCATTCTACTAAGCGGAACGCTGGTTGCACAAGGCGCTTCGTGGCACATGGTGTCATTGCAGACATTGATCTCGGGATCAAGCGTAAAATATTTGCGAGTTACAACCGACACAAAAAATTAAAGCCACCCATTTTCTTCGCAAACGGACCCTATTCCTTCCACATATTCATGTTTAGCGTGTTGTTTGTCTGACAAGGCCTAAAAAGTGTCTAACTTGTGCGTGGCGCAAGAAGAAGCTATATTTTGCTCTGCTTCAAATACTTGCACAAAAGCACCGCAAGTGCGCTGTTAAAAGCGACGCCGCGTATACGAGCCCCAGATCTCCATGCCTTGCGGCAAGTACAGAAAACCCCCACAAGCCAGAAACGGTATACGGTGCCAGAACAAGAGACTGTAGCACCATATTATTGAATCTGCCTTAAAATGTAAACTCTTACGTTTGCTGTACGGTTATTGCAATTTATTAACATATTCAATCCAATTTTTTATTTATGGTCCACGCAAACGCTGGAAGATCGGCTTCTAATGTTTGCGAACTCCAACTGAACCGAATCTAACCCGAACCGGAACGGTTCGGTTTCGGGTTCAGTAGCTTCGCATTCTGTTCCGGTTCGCTTTTGGTTCCGTGATGATTTTGAAATAACGGTTTGGTTACCGGTTCCACCAAGCGCGAACCAGTCTAAACCAGTTCTTAAAAGAAAAAAAAGTCCACAGCTTCTAGTCGTCATGAAGAAAAGTTAAAGTTAACGCAATGTCATCTGCAATAAAAAAACAAAAAAACGTAGGTCATTAGAAGCCGTGCTGCGAAACGAGGACAGCAAATTAAATATATGCATAATTTTCTTTTGTGACCTAAATGTTTTAACCGAAAAACCTTTTATAAATATTAAGTGGTTATACTGTGGCTTGGAAACACTACCAAAGTACAGTACTCACATGTGAAGTCAACCAGCCCGCACGCACAGTGACACCGTGAGGGTAGCACCCACCGTACTCGCAAACTACCAGCAAGAAACAAATTAGACGTTAGTTATTCAGACAGCAGGAGTTTAGTCTGCCAGAGTATTTGCGATATTGGGTGCGTAAAGTGGAGACTCCGCGACTTCGACTCGAGTCACTCCGTCGGAGTCTCCGCTAAACAGGCTTTTAGAGTACCTCCGGATGCAGTTAGCGCCCTCTATGTGAATTTCTAGGTGTTTTCTTTCTTCTTGTTTTTCTTGGGGAACATTGCAAGATGGCCGGCACGCCGACAAATGCAGAACACAGAAGACTCTAATCTGACACTGTACCTGCTCAAGCGTAAGCTTGTGCCGTTATTGACTCTTTATAACGACTGAAATATTGGAACTGAAGCGAATACCACTTCTGATAAGCACTCCGGCATTCAATTGACCATGTATATTGCCAATACATTTAACCTTGCGAGCTTTATTTTGCTTAGTCCTCACTCCGGAAAAAACGTAAGCAGAGTCGGATCGTGAAGTTTTGTACATGCAGTGCTCACCGTATCGAAATGCAGAAGCGGCGCTGCTTTCTTTAGGTAAGCGGCTAAGGAATCATTTAGTAAAACTGCCTCGGAAACACAAGAACAAACGCAATGCTACGGTGCTAGCAAAAGCTGCTACGTTCTCAAGGTCCGACTCTGCTTTGTTGCCATAAATGAACATCACATGAATGAGATTGAAAGAACGCAGGAAAGATGTGGTGGACACCAGCAAGGGGAAGTAACAAACAGCGTTTACAAAGTTATACGTGCTTACGCGTAGCAACTCAGACGAAAAGATCGGCATAAAAGGCTAGACTCCATGTGGCGAATATGCTGCGAAAACGCGGCATATTTTGCCCGGCCGCATTTGCTCTGGGCGTGATATCAGCACAGTGGCTGCTACGTCGCGCGGAAAGCAAGCATGCCGTTGGGCGACGTTCGTTAGTTATTCGTCGCATAATTTTCTCCATGAAGTTCAGCCTTAAAGACGCTGATGATTAGTTTAACGCATCGCACCCGACTGCCAACACATTCCCACTTCATTACAAGGCAGCACGATGATATGTATCACATTTCGTTGCCTCTGCGATGATACATCCATAGTGAAGTCCGGCGGTTTATGAGATACCTTTGCCGCACGAACCAGTAGCGAAATGGCTACCAAAACAAGCGCGAGCCGCCCGCGATTGGCGTCCGCTCTCGTCGGGACCGACTGCGTCACCTTCCTGAAGTAGAACTTTCTGATTCCACAAGCCCCAAGTCTGAGGACAGAGCTACGGGGTTTGACTCGAGTCAGGAGCACCGGAAGTGCGCGTGGCGCGTTCAGTGGAAAGAGTGACTCGAGTCATGACTCTGAGTATCTACTTAACGCACCCATTTTTACCCACTGTAGATGATAAATTTAGCCAGTGCAACATGAGTGCTAGACTGGGGTCTTTAACGGGCATCACGCAGTACTGATATATGACCGCACGCCGGTACGATGCTCATCAAGATAGAAATGGCAAACTACTCACACCTTACGGCCAAACGACTTGATCGAACGACACAAAAAATTTCTTCAAACCGCGTTTAGGGTCTTGGGCGAGCGGGCGCTGCAGTGTCGCGCTCGTCGCGGCTTCGCCTCTTGGCGCCTCCAGATTTCGCCATTGCGGAACAAAAGCGCCGACAGCCGTCAAATGTTTGTTTTTATTTTGATGTTAATGTTCGCTGCACATAACGCGAAATATAATTATTTGTTTCATTATTATTGAACTGTCTCTATGTCGTCGCTGTTGTTTGTTTTGTTAGAACTCGAGCTGCTGACACTACCGTCGCGAATATTTATTTACATCTCGCCGCCCCCCGTAAGAGGGCGCGGATCACATTTAATTACGCCGAACCGTTTCTAATGAACCAGTAACCGTCACATCAGATTACAGTTCCGTCAATATCAAATGTTTAATTTCTGTTACAGTTTTGTTCTGGTTCAGTTAAAATAATAATTTTACCGCAGTTTTCGGTTCTGATTCGGTTCGACACACTGGTTAAAAGCTACATGCTACTCGAATATGATTACATCACCAGCTTTGTCATGTCTCGCGGCGCCAGGAACGACACCCTTGTCCGTTTACAATTAGTCAGTTTTGGTTGCTTCACTAAGGGACCGTTATTTTCATCCTTGAAGGAGCATAAGCCAGTGAGACAATCAAGCCATCAGTCATCGCCAGCGCAATGATGCTGTTTCGAGAGCCACTTGCCATGCGCTTGCGAATTGCGCCATCAGCCCGTAGGTCCTAGATGGAAATCGACACAGCTCGCAAAAGGAGCGAGCCCATTCCATTCCCACTTCATTCCAGGCAAAAGGCATCTAATTCTATTCCCACTCCATTCTCCCCAGCGCTGCCGACATTATATTCCCATTTTATTCCGGGGTTGAAAAAAGTGCGGAGTAATTCCGGAGTCATTCCAACTCCGGAGTGCCAACCCCGGAACACTGGTTCACACTCCATTTTGTAGTACAAACCAAGGCATACGAGCTCCGTTCACCTGCAAGTTCAGGCTCGCTTCAGCATTCGCGCGCGCATTGGCTTCCGTCCCGTGACGCCGCCTCCATCTCGTCTTTGTCCTTCACTACTCTCCTCCTCTCTACGCAGCTTGCTTTCCTTTCCACTGTTTTGTCCACGGACGAACCCCGTCATCTTTTCCCTGTCATATGGGAACTACTGCGAACGCATTAAACAGGAAGAGCCCGGTGTCTTGCACTATATTTTTTACAGACGACATTTATACCTCTAACCGGCACACATGATCTCTACCTAACATTGCCCACTACAAGTGGAATGACTTCGAGCGAGGGTCGGATAATATTTTGAAACGAATAAATAAATGACTATCTACCGTTCCACTTTAAGACAGACCGGCGCAGCCGACGCAACCACCTGCCGATGTAGACCATCAAGCAGCGACGAACATTCATCGTCATGGCGCTCGTTATCTACCTGGCTCTGATATCAGCGGCTAAACCAATCACGCAAACAAAGAAGCGCGGGACGGTGGCGCCTTAATTCACTGTGCCCGATTTGGTTTAGTCGGCGGTAGGAAGCGCACAAAGACGATGCGTGCCGTGACGATGCACATTCGGCGCAGCTTGATCGCTCCGTCGACTGCGGTCGAACCCAAAGCGAAAATGAGCATAGCGTAGGTTCCCTCACCAGATTTCGGATGTTGGCGAGCCTCTCGAGGCGGCAGTCGGTGTAGTCTGATGTCCCCCAGAGGCCCGAGCTGTAGCAGGGTCGGTAGACGGCGCCCTGGTATCCCCCCGGGCAAGGGGCCGTCGCCACGAGCCCGCCCTCGGTCTGGTTCCACTGCGAGACCCGTCGACTCGGAGCCCGCGTCGCACCGGGTCCCCACCTGACCCATACGGAAGCACCGTTAACACACATGGAGTGTACGTTAATATAGCGTTATTATAAACATACACCGATACAAACAAACAGATTGGAAGAGAAATAATGAATAGGAATGCACCCCACAGCCGGAATGGAAATAAAGCCGCCCGAATTTAAACTTATTATTATCCACATCACTTATTCATATGAAAAATAAGATAGGGCTATATCCTATCTGAAACCGATCGAACGCGCGATCATCTTCCGGCATCACACAGATAAGGGCCGGCCACTAGCGAGAAAACGCGCCGGCCTTCTCGATCGCGTTGAAGCCGCGTTCGCAAAGTCGTGTTGAGCGCGTGAAATCATGCGTTCGCTCTGTGCGTTCAAGCCCGCGAGTGCGCGAGGCCTCCTGTGCTGTCACGTGCGACATTCGCCGCGATCGGCGTGCCAGCGCGCGTTTTCTAGCTGTCGATGTGGGCGGCCCTATAAGCCGGAATATTCCGTTTGTAACGCCTGTCCTCTTTATCTTCGCCTAATCTCCTTTCAGACATA
Source organism: Ixodes ricinus (assembly GCA_037355805.1). Taxonomy (NCBI): domain Eukaryota; kingdom Metazoa; phylum Arthropoda; class Arachnida; order Ixodida; family Ixodidae; genus Ixodes; species Ixodes ricinus. The sequence continues at coordinate 59,155 of JAZHYW010023084.1, read as the reverse complement.
CAATGCCTAACCTGGCGTCCTTTGCACCTAGACACCGAAGAGACCTATACACCAATTCAGTTTCTTCGCTAAAGTTGGCGTGAAAATTGACGTTACGTGACCTTACTTCACGGGACCTATGCACCAGTTCATTTTCGCCGTTAGATTTGCCGGGGAAATTGATGCCACTTGACCTATGCAGCAAGCAAGTCTCCTCGTCAGTTAAGATGATAAATTTAAAGACAAATAGGTTATTAACCACTTCCTGAAAGGACTGCTTAGTTCCCTTTAAACAAATCTAAACGACAGCTCCTTAAATACCGCAAGTCAAGCACTATAGGAATTTAAAAATAATGTTAGCAGCCATTTTTGTTTCTTTCTAACAGACGCAGTACAAACGTCTGGAGTACCTGGATAGCGGGATAGTCCTCCTCGGCCGGGAATTCGGTGGTTGTGAGCGGAAGAGCAGGTGGCACCCTGCCGGCACTGACACGTGGTGTCGGCTTCTCGCTGGAAGAGGGCCCATTCCCGGAAGCTGCCTGATTGGGCCGCCCGGCCATCGCGGCGACGTTGGGCTGCAGAGCTGCCTTCGCCGGAGTATCCGATGCCGGCGTGCTCGTTACAGCAGCTGCGGCTGTTGCAGAGGCATTCGTCCGCAAAACTCTTGAGGACTCCTTGCCAGGTTTAGAAGTGGAGTCGCTCGTCGAGTTGGAACCCTGCGTGATATGGGTCAGAGGAGGAGGTCAATGAAATTCCTAGTCGCGTTTGGTGTTTCAGGTATGCAAATCAGTTTTCTTTTTTGTCAAAGTAAAGTGATATTCCACAACAAAAATACGCATATAAAAGTGCGCGCAAAATTTGCAAGATGTATTGAAACAACTGGTATGGTCAGGCATCCCCGCGCTCATATAGCGTCGTGTTAACAAATGAGCTCCATATGAGAAGCACAAGCTATTAGGGGAAATCGAGTATAATCTTCTGGAATTGAAGCCGACGTTTTAGTGCGAGATAAAAACTGAAGATTTGTTTTCAGAGAAACATCGGACGCCAGCTCCCAAGATGCTTTTTTAGTGTTATGTCAAGCAAACTTACCCGTCAACTACTCACTTCAACTGAGGTGGTCGTTTCGAGCATTGGAAACGAGCAGCCTATGCGCCGAGAAAGTGAGGAAGAGGAGACGCGAGCGCGCGGGAACTTCAGAAAACTGAGCTCTGTTTGAAATGATTAGTAGGTGGACCTAAAGCTTGCAGCCTTTGCCTCCATTACGATGCTGCAAGTGCGCGTCTTCGACTTGTGTGTTTAGCGCCCTACGCTGCCCATACATCACAAGTGCTCCCGAAGTGGCTACAAGTGACGTCACAGAAGCCGAAGTGCCATGCTGTCGCGTGTCACGATCCTGGCGGTTGGTCGCAGAAATGCTAACGAGAAGCTGCGAGTAGCAGAAGCGAACGCGAGTGTAGCTGTCATCATGACGTCCCCCTTCTGTCTGCCGAAGTTTCCGTGGACTGCTACTGTGGAGAGCGACCTGCAGGTGTCTGCCACATACATCACAGCTGTTGGGACGCCGCCAGGATCGCGACTGGTGACAGCATGACACTTCCATGACGTGATCAGGCGGAAATCGAGCGATTACTTTTTGGACGCCATAAACACACTACTCGGAGAAGCGTCCCAGTCACCACACCTCCACTGCACTAGTCGACCACGCTAGAACGCGGAACGAAGGCGTCCAGCGTTTGGCTCTCGCATTCCAACGTGTTGGGCGAGTGCAGTGGAGACAAAGGCAGCTTTAGGTTTGCCTAGAGTCACTGAATGTTCCCAGAGTGCCGAATTCTATTCAGTCTGTTAACCGGAAGTCATTCCCGCAGAATCCAGTTCTCACTGCCTGGTTTAGCCCTTGGCAGAAGTTATCAGTCGGCCATTCTAGAGCCAGACCCAAAACAACAAAAAAAGTATAGAAAACGTTTCGGCGTTCCCACGGCTAGGGCGGGTACGCGCGTGTGGGAGCTCTGAGCATCGGTGAGTTGGGACCAAACGGAAGGTGCGTTGATTTTCTCTAAATTTTGTTATATCAAGTAGCCAATCATTTGGTTCGCTAAAGAAGACTGCCGGCTCGTTTGCTCGCGAGGTTGCGCTACGGTTGCGCTTGTGCTGCGTTTCAAACTCTACGCCTAGTGCGCTAAGCCTAATATCCGATTACGATGTGTTTCGAGGCGAGAGAAAGAGACTAGACAGCAGCGAAGAGTTCTTAACGAAGGAAAGAACTTTAATAAGAACGAACCAGTGTCGCCACAGACCAAGCAGGTGGATTAAAGAGCTCGCCGAGAACGAACGCCACACTGTATGCGCCTCGCTTCGACCCCACAGGACAGCGCCATTTTGGAGACGGATTGGAGCATGACTGCTGCACCGCGACTCGGTTCTGAAACGGAGCTTGGGAGTTTCGGTACTCTGGGAACATTCAGTAACTCTAGGTCGACCAACTAATCACTCGAATCAAAATTTGGTGTTTTGATGTCCCCGAGCGCTCTCGCCTCCTTCTTCTCCCTCAGTTTCTCGGCGCATTGAGTTGTTCTTCGTACCAGCAGCGACTAACAGCGTATAACATCTATACTACCAAATTGTAGTCTTATTTTTGGCAAGTTACATTCTCAATCACATTTTAGACGTGCCAGTGGGCTGTAAGAATATGAAACGACAAGGAAAATACTCTCATGGATACATTTGAATAAGCTTTACTTTTATTAGTTTCCACGCCACTGAGCAGAGAAAAAGGGTGTACTTCCAATTAGAACTCAAAACTTATCGCAAGTTGGTATGGGCTCGGAACATCAAGCCAAGGTTCAAAAACAAATTAGTTGCACCAGAGTTAAAAAAAGAAGAAAAATGGCGGGCTACGTGTTAAAAAGAGAAAACTTGAAAACGTGACTCGGTGTGCATTTATTGTTATTATTAAAGGATTTTAAAATGTTGACTATTCTTGCATCGAGTCTGCTCTAGGTCCTAGTTTTTTTAGAAATCTGCAGCCAATTGAAAAAGAAAACGTTGCAGTAGCGTTATTTTTTCCTTTTTCCTTTTACGTGACAGTTGTGTTTGTTAGTGGGATCTCAAGAAAGTTGCAAAGGTGATTGCTTTGCATTTTATGTCGTGTTTGTCATCTGAAACAAACATGATTGCTGTGTTCTCATTGTGCACTCTAACCCACTCGGGGAACATTAAAAATTTTCAGTTTTTACACGAAGAAAGGAATGTCCAACAAATGCACGAAACAACATATGTCCAACAAATGCACGAACAACAAAAGTCAGTAAAATGTATGCCTATTTGTAAATTCTCTTCTACGGTTCTAATTATTAAGTCTGATCATCATGAAAGTGACAACTACCATCGCCCCGTTTCTTCACTTTGTGGCTTTTTTCTTTTAATGTCGCTGCACAAACGTCTTTTTGAAATTAGCATTATAAAACAATTCGTCGCGAGGAGCACGGATTTATAAACAAAACGCAAGTAGAAACAAATTGATGGGCAGTTTTCGATTATGCTGCTCAATTACTGTTTATGGCCGCGAACAAGTTGATTTGGTATACTTTGGCCTGTCAGGAGCGATCTATAGGGTCAATCATGGTACGCTGGCGCGTAAACTGGGTGATCTGCGACTGTGTTAGCTTCATTGCAATTATTTAAGCTCAATTTGTCTGTTTGCATATATAACGAACTCGCGATTCACTATTCACATGGAGCAAAACCAAGCCGCGTCCACAGCGTTCGGCTCCACCATGCTGAATGGAAAATCTCTAACGTGCCATGCACCACCACCAAATTCTGAAATTGTCCGAGCACCTGCTGAGGTATTTCAACATTCACGTCGTGGCAGGTCACCTACTCCAACGTCGTGGCAGGTCACCTACTCCAGCGTACTAAAACGTCAAGAGAAAATGCTTAGGGGCGTAATAACCATGAAAAATAAGAAAACACCACCTAGGAACCAAATTAAAGATCTTCTATAACAACACCAACCTCGTCAGGAGGACGTGCATCGGGAAATATTCAGCCATCCAAAAACTGCTGACCTTCGACAAGTACACCACCTTCACGTCTGCCGCAATCTGATCCACATCAGCAAGGAGATATAAGACAAAAAATGGCTCCAAAGTTTTTTTTTTCTTTTGGCCCTGAAAGCCATTCTTAAGGTATCCCCTCAAGTCATAAACTTTCCAGAAGTCAGGACATTCCTCGCAATGGAACACCTGCCGCAGTCGTTAGAAGATACTTGAAATAACAAATATATGATCCCAGCTAAATGAAAAAAAAATAAAAGAATGCTACAGGGCGTTTCCAGATACGATCGAACAACCATGTCCAAGGACCATTTTTAATTTTGATAAAAAAAATATTTTGCTGGCTCCATGCCCAGAAAAAAAATCCTTGTTCCATGCCTGGAACCTGAACCTGTGCCGCCTGTGAGCGCCAACAGACCCTCTGTAAAGACCACATACGCAAAAAAAAAAAAATTAGAGCGCAAAAAAATAATAATAATTGCGATTGAATGAGATTGTCTCTAACTTAATTTATATGACAACGGTTTGGAGAATAGGCCATATGCGAAATGTAGAGCGCCATCTAGTAGCGCGCCGAGAACTACGTCCGCCATCTTGTTAGTGGCGAGAAAACGAAACCAGAGACCCGACCGGCAAAGACCCCATGTAAACAAGCGACCGCGCTTCGTGCGAGAGATGCGATGCCAACGATTGCTGCGTTCCGCTGCGGATGCAGCGATAAACCTTTGATTCGTGCGTGACGTGAACGCAAACGTGAACAGGGTTCACCTTTTTTTCCTTATTTTTATTTGTTACTTGAGACGCAGCTTTTGACAAAAACAATCGGTGACAACGCGAAGAAACATGCGGACGTTATCGCGCGGCGTGAAGCCATTTACAACTATTGAACTGGGCCCTAATCTTTTCACGAAGTTGTACCAAATTTGTTTATGACCTTCTTTTTTCTTTTATGTGCGTTGTAGTGTCGGCCTGCCTTTTTCTTGATGCGCAAGCAGCTCAATGCATGCGGACGAGACCAAGGCTGTTAAGCGAGGCAAAAAGATGGCAGTTTTAATAATCTACGCCACCAACCATAATTGAAGATGCGTATGGTTAACAGTGGTATGGTTAGGTTCATCGCAGTGGCTAAAACTTCGATGTCGGCGGCGGCAAAATCTTACGTTGCGGACGTCGAATGAAGCAACACGGGCGGTGCCAACTTCATTTTACAACCTCCTTTTCTTTTTCTTTTTTTTTTTGTCGCAGCCGAGGTAGAAATTTTGTTTTGTGCAAAGAAGCTCGGGGGTAGTTTTGAGAAAGTCACTGCAGTTATTCTGTCAGGGTTGAACAAATCTTCATTAATAGCGCAACATCCGTCAACTGTGCTTGAGGTCAATGCTATCTGAAACCAATTTTAGCCCTTTGCAACGCTTGAAAAATATTGCCCAGGGCACAGTTTCTTTTAGAAGAACACAGAGCGTTCCACCAAAAAACCCTCCGCCAGTAACAACTAAAAAAAAAAACTAATTTTGAGTCATGTATTTGCGTGGAGCAGTATACCGCTAAACAGTACGACTTCAAGCGTATTCGCATCGAAAAAAGAATTAAAAGTGTTCTCAAAGATGAAAGGCATGACGGCCTAGTCCTTTCGGAGGCCTGTGCACACGCTGGCGACAACAAGCTTCCACAGCGAAGGCGTAGGACTTGGTCCGCTGCTTCGACGAGGTTGTCGCCAGCGTGCACAGGCCTCCGAGAGTTTTGTCAGACAGTTGCGGTAGGTTGTTTAAACTGTTCGTCCACATAATATGGTCAGAAGGCGGAAAACAGTTGCTGCGCCATCGCACATTGCCCGTACGGCTGTCTCCGATGCCTCCACCGTGCTTCGGTACCGACAACGCTTGCCAACATTAAAATGGCGACGCTCTCAGTGTTGTCAGACCACAAAGCAATTTCGCATAAGGTCTATTGTGAAATCCAATTTGGGTATGCTCATGTGACCTACGTCAGTGATGGTGCAACAAGACACTATAAGAACAAATATCAACTACACGAGCTGCAGAGCAACAAGTACACATCAGCGAAGTGGATTTTTTCCGCGACTGGACATGGCAAGAGCGCCTGCGATGGAATCAGGAGTCGTGTCAAGCACTAGGCAACGGTGTACAACCTCCGACGGCCCACCACGTCGGTGATCAAGTCGGGGTCAGAGATGGTTGCCCCACTGAACACTAAACTGCCGAACGTGAAACTAATTCACCTCCTGAAAGCTGACGTCAAAGCGTTCAGGGACATGAAAGCAAAGGAGTGGTACTCGGTTTCCGTTGTGCGTTGAATTCAGTCCTGTCACCTGTGGCAGTGTACGCGGTCGGACACTTCACAACCAGAGCTGTTTTAGCAAGAACAGTAGACGCAGAAAAGATATACCTTTGAAAGTAAAGTCTCCTATGGCTGAGAAAAGCAGATCGAGGTCGCGAGCTTGCGAAGAAACGAACTGTGATTGCTACAGGCAAAACGGGAAAAAATGTTCCTCGTCGGAGTGCCAGGAGAGCGCTTTGACCGACTCAGGTCAGCGACCGGCAGAAAGAATGCACGCGACAAGCGCCGAATGTGCCACAGGATCTTGATTCATTAAACTCGTTTCAATTGTACTATTTTAAACAAGAGTTCTTTTTTATCACCATTTAAACCTGATCATCAGCAGCCCACCCTTTCTACAAAGGGTGGGCTCCGATATTTACTGATCCGAGAAATCTGTATTTAAATCGTTGACTTGTGCTTCAAACTCACCTGCAATTTTTGGTATAAATTCTTATTTTTCACGAACTCCTGTCACAGTGCTTTCTCTTCACATACTTCATGGATTTTTCGACCCCTTTCTTGCCCTTGTTTGAAATTGGCAATCTCCTATCTTTCTCTACTCCCGTTACGGAAATTTTGTATATTTAGCGCTCTGTAAAATAAAATAAAAAAATAAACAAAAAAATTTGAAAATAACTTTTGAAGGGCTTGATAGGAAAGAATATGGGCTTTGATCTGTGAAAAGTAGAAGAAAAATTAAGATGGCCCTCATTTTAAACAGATTTTCCAATTATTGCAAAATCGATAACCTGTCTACATTTCAGTGGATTTTTTTAAGAAAGGTTATCGGTTTCAATTTCAATGGCAATTTATGCGAATATTGAACAAACGCGTCCAAATCATGTCTAAAAATTTGAATTTCCAGTCTTTTAAGATCCGGATCGATAAAGCTTTGAATTGCTTTGTAACCGATAATACATGTTTACCTCCTTTTATCTTATGTACAATCTCTGCATAAAAAAAGAAAAAAGAAAAAAATTAAATCTAATGCACAAAAGTTTTTCTTTTTATAAATATCCAAATAGACGGTTTCACAACAAGTCGCGAAAACGTGCGTGTATAACGACAGCGCCTTTGTGATTTTTGTTCCTCAAGAGAAATTTTATTTTCCGCAAAAAAAGTTCGCATATGTTTTTGCGGTTGCATTACAAGTAAAATATATATTTTGGTAAAAATAAAAAAGTCTACCGAACATGGTCGTTCGATCCTAACTGAAAACGCCCAATACAGACAATCTCAATCAATCGGTATTCTTCTTTTTTTAAGTATTTTTATTTTCTACGCGTTGTGAGGCCCTCCGCGGCGGCGGATCTATTGGCGCTCACAGGCAGCGCAGGTTCAGGTTCAGCAGCGCCCTATCTCCTATAGCATGTTGCCGCCAAGACTGTAGGCTGATCTGTTTGCAAAGTCGCTAAGCTTGCTTCCTTTACGACACGTAGATGGAGATGCTACACGCAGGCTGTTGAAACAGCCACCGCGAAGCATGTTACAGGGTGGCACCTCTTGATCGCTCCGGCCCACGGGCCACTTTTGGGTCGGTTGTACGTGCCGTCCACCTCTGTGCTGTCAATTTGTCTTTTCCTGACCACCCCGTAGCATTTGTACGCTTTTTAATAATAATAAAATTGAGAAGAACGGGTATGTGCACGCCCCATTTATGGCAACCGCGTTATGCGTCAACTTGGCCATATTTTTCGCTTCATAACTTCAAAGCCACACCAATATAGCACATTATGTTTTTGCAGACCCTGCTAGTACATTTATAAACGTTAATATCAGAAAGTTTGAAACAAATTAAAAAGGACTTTTTTTCATGATTTTCAAACTAATGCCTATTTAGTTAAATACCCCATGTGTGAGCAATTCTTGTAAATTTCTCCCGCTGACCAGGACAATGATATTTCATGCAAAGATGAACTATATACGGGGCAACACGCTGGCAAACTTTGAATATCTTATTTCTAGAAATATGGAGAAAAAATCTTTAATTCACAGCGTTATAGGCCAATGTCCAGTGTTTGCGAATTTTGTTTCTCAAAATAACAACCCTAATACTCGGTGATTAATATTTTTGTCAATCCTTTTTATGCCTGATTTGTCAATAAATATTTGTAAACCCGTACCCAAACAGCTTTTTTTTTTCGGGGGGGTGAGGGGGGGGGAGGAAGGTGCTGAAATGCCAACATCGCGAGTTACGCAAAACGCGCACGTGACTGAGGGGGTGCTTACAATTTTTTTCCGCAAAGACAATTTTCTTTTTGAGACCAAGGATTAATGTTATTTTTCTTGGATAGGCATGGAGCCAGCAAGATATCTTTTGAGGGGCGAAGCTCCTTAGGGCTAGCCATGTCCGTATGTCCGGCGTATGTCCGGCGTCCGGTGCTCGTGCTCCTGCTCGTGAGCTCACGTGCTCGTGTAGGGCAAAAAAAAAAGAATGAAAAAAGATAAAAAAAGATTACAAAAATTCGATGAAAAAAAAAAGATGAAAAAAAAATGTTTGCGCCGTCGACAGTATTCGAACCTGTGCGGGGAGACCCCAATAGATTTCTAGTCCATCGCCTTAACCATTCGGCCACGACTGTGGGACGAGTAGGGGGCTCTGAGATGTGGTAGTAACTCAATAGCTGGGGATGTCATGGATGAAACGTTGCATGTAGCCGCTCAACTTCTATACAGGAGAGGGCGCTGCGGTCAAATGCGTATATAATCGCGTTAAACTTTGCATGCATTGGCTCAACGTTTATAGACGAGAGGGCGCTGTGGTCAAATGCTCAAATGCGTATATAACCACGTTCCATACCACACATTCTCTTTCTGACATGGATGAAAACGAACGAAAGGCTCGGCATGCTGCGGCTCAGCGTGTACGCAGACAAGCACCACCACAGCTTCGCCCCAATCAACATCATTCACCACGTGGAGATGCGGTCAATTTTTTTTTCATCAATATTAAAACTGGTTATTGGACATGGTTGTTCGATCTTGTCTGAAAACGCCCTACAGTATTTCAATGGAGCGCACGGGGTTGAGGTTAAGTCTGACCTCCGTCAGTTAACTTTTCAGTATAAATACCCCATTATTGTTACATGCGAGTCAAGAATTCCCTCCTCCAAAAATATATATAAACCCTCTGCAGAATTTCTGTAGAAAATAGTGTATAGAAGTTATGGATATTCTAATAAAAATGTTTTTTCCTTTTCTATCCACTGCATATAGCATTTTTGGCGTTTTCTTTGTATATAGAGATTTGATTGAAATTGTATAAAATGAAGAAATTCTAACTACAAAGGACAGTTTTTCGCGAAAAAATATAAATCCTGAATTTTAAGTTTAGGATTGTCACAATGCATCCATAGAAACATGCATTCTCCGCTTGCCTTGTGAACAACGCTGACACCACAAATACACGCGTGACAGAGCACTCATAACACTATTGTCGGTGCCCAGCTTAGAGTGAAGTGAAAGCTCCTCCCAGCTCTTTCCACTTTAACAGAGCGAACGCTGTAGAGAGGCGACCTCCTTTCGAGCGTTCGCTCTGCGAAAGGGGCGGGAGGAGCTTCACTTCACTCTTAACCTGTCACCGACTATTGTAGTGTTGACTGCTCCTCGGCCGTATATACCCTACAGTTGAAAGGCAATCATTTGAGCAAGGACCACCCCAGAAGATTAAAAAAAAGATTAGAAGTACCTTGCTTTTTACTCGCCAACAATTTATACGAACTGTACTTTCTAAGAGTTGGTGAACTGTATCTCCACCTATAAACCATTGCAAGAAGCGATAACTATTCGACACAGTCGAAAAAAGCTGTCTCAGCAAGGAGGTTCTATCTGTGTGCGACGTCGCTTCTCCGCACTGCATCTTACTATTCTATCAAGACTAGTCTATAGAAATTGTATAAAAATATGGAGACAGAAATTTAATTGAAACGTGGTAATATATATTATACACAATTTCTATCGTCTGTACTCTATAGACTTCGGCTAAAAGAATGTCTATAAAAATCTTTTGAAAATTGTCGATGCGACGTAACTGGATAGGAAGTTGAAACAGTCGTCAAATTGCAAGTAGGATTTCTATAAATGGCATATTTTTCATTTGTAAGGGATAGGACATTGACATGGGCGTACCAACCGGGGGGGGGCAAGGGGGCGCTTGCCCTCCCAGTTCTCAGAGTGGGGGGGGGGGCAAGACATGTGTTTTGCCCCCCCCCCTGAAACAGCCGCCACTGGGCAGGGCAAACACTGTCCGGCTGCGCCCAAGGGATACCAAGAACACCGCCAATGGCGTCGCCAGGATTTTTTTTTGAGGGGGGGGGGGTTCAATGGCATGAATCCCCCCCCCCCCCAATGACGAAGCAGGGTGATCTCGGCGGTACGGACGATCACGCAAAGATTAGCGAGGCGCTGTTAAGATAAAACGGGTAAAGCTGCATTGTCATTTTTGAAAACGGAGCAGGCTTCATTTACAAGAATACGGGCGTGGTGGCTCACTGTTCTACTGTCGTCGTAGTTGCGGCCCACCAACTTTAAAAGCTTCCTCACAGCGTGAACGCCAGACAAAACACAAGGATAGCTATAGACCAGGGTCTGTTCTGTTCCATGGGTGCCGCCATGTTTGTTTATGCTGACGCAATGACACAGTAAAAAGAGGGGGGGGGGGCTGCGCTTTTTGCGAGACTCCATTTTCTTTTAGAAATATTCGCACATATCGTAGTGCAAGAGCATCGGAAAGGCAGTCACGAAGCTCCAAGAACAACAACAATGCCAAGAGTGCTGTAAAGAGCAAAAACCTTGTTTTATGCGCAGACCCTCTCTTCACAAGAGCCTGCGCTTGAGATTATTATTTCACATTTATATCGCTAGAGCTAGGATTTCGGACACTGGTCTATATAGGCAACCTGCAATGCTGTTTGGTTTGGCGCTATCTAGTGACTGAAGCAAGAAACATTGGGTATGCCTGGGAGTGGCAGCTGCATTGTTCAAAAATATTCCAAAAGCCGGGAATCATGATGATCAAAGAAATCGCGCCGACTTTACATAACAAGATAATCAATTTAATCAAACGTTTCGTTTCCCATGCGGGAAACATCATCAGTGAAACCTTCAAGAAACGAAACGTTTGATTAAATTGTTTATCTTGTTATGTAAAGTCGGCGCAATTTCTTTGATCATTGTTCAAACGCGAGCTCTGGTGGCGCCGCTATAGCCTAGTGTCTGAAGCAAGAAATACTGGGTAGGCCAGGATGCCGTGATCGCATAACATGCAAGTACGACTGAAGCTGCGGCCTGGCGGGCCAATCGGAACGTGACTACGTATCACCGGAGTGCGCTTTTACTGCGAAGACGTACCAGGCTTTTCGCTGCATCATTCTCCAATATGTGTGTGCGTTAGCGCTTTCGTATATATATATATATATATATATATACGTAGCGGATATCGAAGCCGTCGGTACGTAATGGGGGGCTTATCAGTCACCCTTTGCCAAGTTACACCGATCGAGGCAGGGTATAACCTTGGGCTCTCACTCTACTGGTGCCGCCTGGCTGTTACCGGCAGGCTATACTGTCACAAGAAATTAAGCAGCCAAAAGAAAAAAAACCATCCTCGCACAAAGACTAGGGGCCCATATATAGGGCGAGGGTAATTCTGAACAATCACAAAACGAAAATTTATTAACTATTAAAGGTTTAACAAATTCGTGCTACAGAACAAGATACCGAATGAACGAGAGTCTTATTTTTGCTAGGCCGCTTTATCTTGCAGCGTGGTCCAAAGGCAGCAGCGGCATATCCTCGGGGCGATGAGAAGTCGTCAGTCGGAACTCGACGTTCCGTCACTCGGAGAAATGACATCACAAACCACCCACAAACACACAAACCACACGCCGAACGTAGAAACGAACTTGAATACCCTTGCGCCTATGTGCGTAGTGAGAATATGCAGGCTCTTCGGAGTTTCTGATGTTCTGTCTAACTAACGATTGCGTCGGATGCCACCTCAGACATGCAAAGCAGAAAGCACGACGGACTTCATCGCATCCGTGAGCGACCATCGAGACGGGCGTCTCGATGGAGGAAAATTTCACGAAGTGAGGGAAACTTCGGAAAAAATAGGGAAATTTTAGGCGTCCGATGAAAGAGGGAGAAACATCAAACGCCCGTCACGTCTGCGCTACAGGCGGTCGCCCTCGCCCTATTCCCAGACGTCTATCATCTCCTCAAGATCCTAGCGACTCTGCGCGTAACAACGGCGGAAGCTGAGCGCTCGTTCTCTTCACTACGACGGTTGAAAACATACCTGAGAGCGTCCACTTCGAATGAGCGACTGCTCGGTGTAGTGCTTTTTAATGTTCACCGCGACATTGAAGTTCAAGCGGTGGACATCCTGGATATTCTTTGTTGTGAACGCAGGCGGCTGCATGTTAATATGTAGGCGCTTGGCATAAATGAAATGATCAAGAGAGCCTGTAAATTGCTTTCTGAAATAACTAGACACAGTTACTTTTTTATTCGCTGTAATTTCTAGTCGAAAGCACGTAATTCTGATCAGTACACAAGGTGTGCGTGAGCGCAGCGCCACCCGTTGCTTACAGTGCCATTGTTTTTACAATTCCTTTATATTCCTTACATCACTGGCATTGCTTTATATTATCACCATGTGTGCGCTTTATTATGTCCACTTTAGTTTGATTTAACCATGTATTTCAGTGAGGATAGTTTGTTATACTTTGCCTTGAAATCGCCATCCTTCACCCCACAAATTTTTCAAAATATCCGGTTCTCTATGGGAAGCGTGCGACAAGACAGTGGCGTCGCGTTGCGGCTCCCAGCAAAGTCGTTTGGCGGGAAAATCAGTTGGATCGGCGCGCCCACTTAGGTGTCGCACGCACGCTATTATCACTCCGCAGCCAATCAGATTGCGGCGTTATTGTCGCAGTATTTCATTATCGCTCCACAGCCAATAAGATTGCGGTGTTGGTAATTATGAAGTCCGAAGAAGGAATCAGGCAGAGCAGGAACATAATATTCCCTGCCGTTCTCACTGAACAAAGAACTGCAGGGCTTATTATATTCATGCGCTGCCTGATTGCTTCTTCGGCCTTCATAATGAGTAACGCCGCAATCTGATTGGCTGCGAAGTGATAATGAGAGCGTGCGACAAGACAGTGGCGCCGCGGTGTGGTTCCCAACAGAGTCGTTTGGCGGGAACATCAGTTGGATCGACGCGCCCCCTTTAGGTGCCGCACGCTCCCTATATATCTGAGATCAAGCTCCGCATTCCATCAAACAAGCATGAATGAAGAGATATTGACTATTTTTTTAATTGAACATTTTCTAACCCACAAACATTCCTCCCGAAAGCATATAAGTTGGAGATAGTCCGCGTTTTCTCTTTGCTCCGTGCCCCGTGCAAGACCGACTACGGAAAGCAGGGTAGCGAGCGGGCCCAGTGCGGGCACTGGGGCACCGCGTGGGAAGGGGGGGGTAGCTTTGGAATTTCGGAGGGGGAGGGGGGCTTCAACTCCCGAACCCCCGTCTGCGAACGCCACTGGGCACCGTCCCCTGGCCCTGGGGGGGGGGTCTACTTTGCCCCCCACTCAAAAACAAGTTGGTTGTTGTTTTGTCAGTTTTTTTTTAAATTTTGCCGTGTCTCCGGTTTACAATGGAAGTTCTTCACCAGCTCGCCTGTGCTTTTACCCTTTCTTGGTAAGCCACGGGACATTGTGATCGTCCGGGTACGAAAAATTTTCTTCGTTGCGAACGCTACTTATTTGTCGAGAATTACATTCCAGCTCACAAGGATATACGAGTGCATTTGTGCACGAGGTTCTAAAGGTCATGCCTCTTTCCCGATAACTGCAACATATATACCGCCGAAAATAAAATTTGATGGACAACATGTAGAGAACGTTCTGAGTACAGTTCCCCCACCGTACATTATAACTGGCGATCTTAATGCACATTACTACATATGAGGCAGTGCTTGAACAAATTTTGTGGGAGGTGCCTTGCCGATATAGCAAATATTCATAAGATATTACTCCAAAATAAACTCCCACATACCTCTATGGAACAAGCAGCAGCAGTTGCCTTGACTTAATGGTTGTGTCACCAAGCTTGGCATCATGTGCAACGTTTTTCACGGAAGTAGAAGCACACTGGAAGTAAACATATAGCTACGAGGGGCGTTCATAAAGTTCGTATTATCGGCACAAAAAATTTAAAAAAGCAGAACAAAACAGGCATCAACATGAGCGCGCGTCCCTCTAGTTTCCGCACAGTATAAACATCGCATACTAAAGTAGCTCGGAACGCCGCTAGGGAGTCGAAACAAAAATGGCACCGCCCGTCGGTGCAAAGCACATGCAGTGATCCGTTTTTTTTTTCATATGAAGGGAAGGATGCCAAGGATATTCATTCCAATCTGGCAGCGTTGTTAGGGGACAACACCCTAGTTTATGACACTTTGGTTAAATGGCGCAGACGCTTCCAGTGTGGCCAAATAAGAGGAAAGGATTTCAAGGACGGCAACCAATTGATTGCTGAAGTGGAGCGATTCCTGAACACTCAAAACGAGGAGTTCTATAACAATGGCTTCCGGCATGTGGTGCATTGCTGGAAAAAGGGGTAACTTTTGGTGGCGAATACGTAGACAAAGTCTCAACTCCTACTCGAGTTTGATTGCTGAACCTCTAATCCTTCGTGACAATAATACGAACTTTATGAAAGCCCCTCGTAATTATAAAATAATTCATGAATTTGCCAAGAAAAAAAAGACAACATTATCTAACGGGTAATTGGTCGGAATTCGAAAAGGCGATGAAAAAAGACTGCAAAAAATATTAATTTACCCGATTTTGAACATCTGATATTCTGTTCTGCAAAATCATCCATACAGAATTACAGACTTCCAGATAATCGAACAGTAATTGATGCTGAGTATGAAAGCCTCCGTGCTATACGACGACTGGCGGAAAGGCGTGCAAGACGATATAAATTAACAGAAGATGGTCGTGTGGCAAGAAGGCTACAGAAAAATATGTCGTCATTTGCATTAAATTGGCCAACGTCGATACCAAGGATTGTGTGCAGAAATTGATCTCCGAAATCTAGTGCTGGGCAATCGATCGATTAACCTTCCGATTAATCGATTATTTGTTTAATCGCGTAATTTGTTCAACCGGTTAATCGGTGAAATTTCGACGTACCAAAATAAAGTACAAATAAACGATTTCACCGAGCAGACGTGAACGGGTATGCCTGTATGACGGGCAAACTTTAGGTGAAATTTTAGCCTAAAGTCAACTGTAGGGGTGGGATTTGTAACTGAAGACAAGTGCAGAAGGCTACACGTGTCCTAGCCACTTCAACGACATGCAAGTGATCAATTAGCGCCGCAGAGGCTATTGTGAATAATCAAAGGAGGTCACTCTTGCCGGAGAATATCAACGAACCCAGTTGCTTCATGCAGCTGAAGTGAGAATCTGGGAATGTGGGTGTCTTTGAACTGTTATGAACTAAACATCAAGGTTGATTCATGATCAAAATTATATATTGCACCATGTATGACATATTCACTAAAGACAAAAGGATGAAAAGAAAGTAAACTTGACGTTCTAAAAATATTACGCATGGAAATAAACGAGACCGATTATTCGATTAATTATTCCATTAATCGAGTTAATAATTTGAATCGACGCCCAGCTCTACCGAAATTTACTATGCACAATTTGGAAGATTTTGAGGGTACTCAAAACAACTCCCCACCAATATCACACCTTCAGTGTACTTTCATCATCACTGAAACTCTCTGCAAAACGTATTGCGGATGAATTGTGCAACTCTCTCACGGCAAACGCGACCCAGCAAACAAATACTACAATGTATAGAAGTAATGCACCCTGAGCTTATGAAATGAGCGTGGGCATCTTATTCACTGTAGGGGAACTAAAGGCAGGCCTTCAATTTATAAAACCCAAACCTTGTCCCGGTCCGAATGGCATAACGTGTGCCTTCTTAAATGACATGGGTGAAGATTTTAGGAATGGGCTGCTAAAAATTTTCAGTCAGTCTTGAACAGGCGGAGAAGTACCCGATGCTTGGAAACTGGCAACAATTGTGCCTTTACTAAAACCAGGAAAGTCGCCACTGCTCACCCTCATCGTACCGCCCTGAATCAGTGTCAAGCTGTGTGGGAAAATTGATGAAAAATACGATGAATAGGTGCTTAGAGTGGTATCTCGAGCAAAGAAATGCGTACAAAAATATAATGCGTGGTTTTCGCAGAGGGCGCAGCTTAAGAGTTTCTGTTATTGACCGTGTTACGTTCATAGAAGAGGAACGAGCCCAACACAAAATCACAATCGAGGCTTTCCTACACGTGAAGGGAGAGTTTGATCGTGTCACACATTATGCTATCTTTCAAGCGCTACGGGAAATTGGCGTAGTAGGTAATTTCTACGCCTGAGTAAAGACATTACCTTTCAGAACGTCCATTTCTTTATGACAGCATAAGTGTAACAGTCGATCACTATGTCACCCAGGGAGGTTTTTAAGCCTAACACTATTTAATATAACACGAATTTGACTTGCCCAAGTGTTATAATCCAACGTTAGTGCATCGTTGTATGCAGATTATATTTGAATATGGGCACCTGACCCTACTCGGGTGCAAGCAAAGGCAAGAATAGATATTGCTTTGAAGAGGTTTAATAAACACATTTGCCATCAAGGCCTTGAAATTCGTGCTACCTATTCAGCTGTCATTCTTTATATACTCGACGTATTATGGATCGATATCCCCTACGCATTTGTGATCAAACAGTTCTCTACGTAACTAAACATATGTTCTTTGGTGTATACAGAGGAGATTGACATGGAAGCCACATATCGCTTATTAAAAAAAAAAAAACAGCTCAGAACCCTTTTTGTTTTATTAGTGGCACTACGTGGGGCCCGACAGTACCGACTCTGCTGCGGCTATATCGGGCTTTATTCATATGTGTGCTTCGGTGTTGTCTTTCTGTATTTCATGACACGCAGCAAACAATTTTCAAGACGATCAAAAGTATACAATCACTTGCTCTTCGTGCTTATCTAGGACTTCCGTCTTGTACATCAACCGTGGGCACAATAGCACAGGCTCACGATACACCAGTAGAAGTCTTACTAATGTCAGAAACAGTAAGGTTTTATTTAAGACATTAGAAAACATGCCAATCACCCCCTTGCCAATATTGACTTTAAACGAGAACAACCAATCTACTCAGAAGATCTGTTCCAATTAAGACCCTGTTTGCCTAAGGATCTTGTGTCCTCCTAGATTTTGAACATGTCACTATGCAGACTTCCTGTGACTTACGTCACAATTGAAATGGACGGAATCCGAAAGAAAAGCAAACACGCCAATATCTGTGATTGTGCAACTTACTTTACCTAACTTATTGTGCAATCACGTTTCAACGAATGATGTTAATACCAATGGATCAACAACTTCCGATAGTTTAACAGGGTGTGTTGTTTTTCCAAAACATCTGACAATGGAAAACGTTTAATCGTAGCCACAAAACATCGACTACAGCATCTGAATTAGTCACCATTCATAAAGCCCTCCAATTCATCTCGTCGAAGCCGGGGCGTTGTGAGATGTTTTGGAACAACAACACACCCTGTTGAACTATCGTAAACCCTGGACAATGTTTTAGGAATGTAAGCCGACAGTTCAAGTGATACGAACATTTTTTCAACATAGTCAAAACGAACAAATCGTCCTCGATGTTTGAATGACTTTCAAGACATGTCTAAAGAGGGGACACAGTCTCCAATTTCAATTGATATACTGTCGTATACCTGGAAACGAGGCACGTGAGGCTGGTGCAGAATCAGCCCATTCCCTGAATCCAAGTATCAAAGTACCATACTGCAAAAATCATATACGTTCGTTCATCAATCAACACGCCGTCCATAAAATAAGAAATATGTGGCATACTGCTTCATATCGGTATGCAACCACATATGCCTTAAAAGCACATCTATCATTCTAACTTCCACGTGTGATGCCAAGGCGAATAAAGACTGTCAATATTAGGGTAAGACTTGGTGCAATATAGTGTCACGAATGACAAGTGATGAGGCGGCGAATAACTGAGTAAAAAAAACGTTTAATCGGGCGAACTTGTGCCCAAAAATAAAGAAGGAAACAGAAGATAACAGTAGGGCGTCACGGGCGTCGAAGTCGGCGTAAGAGCACAGTCGAACGCTGGGCGAGACTGACTGCAGATCGCCACGCGGAGCCCCTTATGTAGACGCACAATCGACCTACAATCGACCTAGAAGCTTCGGCGACTAGAACATTCGACCTAGAAGCTTCGGCGACTAGAACATTCGCACTTCGAAGAGGCGACAGAGTTCTTGAATTCACCAGAACACTAAACTGCAATAATAAATAAAAGGACGCGTAAGTCCCGGGAATTGAACCCTCGCTCTTCGCGTGGGACGCAAGAGCGATAACCGTTAGGCCACAGCCGCGCTGCCTACTTGGGGCGCGGTAATAAACACAAAACTTCCTTCACCGCATTGACCAAGCCACAACGCCACAGTATCCAAGTTGTAATCTAATTGAAAAAAATCAGTACATAATTTGCGATTGTGGTGTCTAAGATGTAGGCAGAAGGAAACTCAAAAGCACACTTGTTTAAGTCGATAGCTGGGCCTTCTCTGTGGTAACTGTGCTTGGAGCCTGGGACGAGTCACATAAAGGAGCAAAAGCCACAAAAGCTCTTGTTTGATCCATAAAGCCGGGGTCACACTGCTTATAGACACTATTGCTGTTTACAAACATGAACCGCTGCTTGCGTCCAAAGCGACTTCCGGTCGTTCCGTCTTTGCAAGCCTGTCGAGCTTGCTTATGTCACCAGTGCTAGAAAGCATAACTGCTACACGGACAACAAAGTTGGAGATTTAACAAGGGCCTCCGGCTCTCCGATTTAACGTCGTCGAGGAGACAAGTTGGTTTACAATAATATTAGAAGAATTTGTAGAGATCTCGCAGTTCTTGGTCCTTTTGGCGTTCGCCTGGAGAATCGGTGGTGAAAAGCATCATCGACGTTTCAAGCAGCGGTGTTAAAGAAAAAGAAAATTGTTTGCTTGTTTGAACCAGCCTACTATTGGGACAAGCCTGTCACGAAACAAATCTTCCGCGAAAAAATAAAATTGTTTTACCAATATTTACACCAAAGGACGTAATTTAGTCAGAGCCACAGCCTCTCCACATTTGAAACTTCCGCTCTTTCGACCCGCGCGAAGTACGGCCCGCCCCTCGCTCTTGGATTGACTTGGCTGCGGAGTTGAACGGTTGAACGACTTGGCTCCCGGTGCGTCTTGTGTGCGTATCACAGCCTTTTGTAACATGTGTTTTGTGCAACTCGTAACGTTGGTTCTGTGCGAACAGTGCGCAAACTGGACCGCGAATTGAAGCGTGAGCTTCTTGGCCGCTGCGAGAAACTTGGTCTTCGGCCTTACGAAGATATGCCGCAGAGGACGGCTGCCACCAACGAAGACGGCGCGCCGCCTGAGCCTCCCGAGCCTTCGGCGCGCTCGGTAGGAAAAGCGTCGGGACCGCCCCGTGTCTCGGTCGCGGACGTTCGGTGCACCCGGTGCGAATCTCGAAGGCCTCCGGAGCGAAAGGACGAGAACATACCTGGACACGTTTTTCGCTACGCGAACGCCCGATTGCGTCCAACCACATATCATTCAGTGTGTCATCTTTCGGGGCGACATGGCTGCTGGAAGACTCACTGTCGCGATCACTAATCTGGCAACCCTTTACAGAGCAACGGCGCCGCTTTACATGAGCTGACATCTTCAAAACGTCGGCATTGGCACGCGCGAAAAAAAAGACAGGCTGAAAAAGTGAAAAAAAAAATGCGCCACAAACCCCCCCCCCTCAAAAAAACAAAAAAGCAAAAAAAAAACGAAAGTAACAAACCGCGCTATGCCAGTCAAAACCGCCCGTCGCTCCCCATCACTAACACTTGTGACAGATGCTAAATACACACTACTTCACTTCAGGAAGTCACACTTAAAGTGAGACTTTTGAGTCTTCCTTGGAAGAGCTGTTTTCAAATTAAAAGAAATTGTGGTTGATTGTTGTTATTTGAAAATGGAATAGTATTTTGTGTGTCCTTATTTCTCTTAAACGTTAAGATTGTATGTTTTTCCCTTTTATTTTTCCTCTCCTGTAATAGCCTTCGAGAGAAGGCTGACAGTATTGATAAATAAAGGGGTACTCCGCCGATTTTTGAGCTACCTCAGCTAACTATATTTTCTGACTCCCCGGCCTTTACCCTTTCCGGTATGCTATTTAGTATCGCGAAATTCATAATAGTTACTGCGAAATCGGCAAATGAAAATGATGCAAAAACCAACATTCAAATATACCCGCACTTTTCAGTGCCGTGACGTCAGTGGAAGGGCAGGCTTGCCAGTCGAGCGAGCAGTCTAAAAAATAGAATATGCCAATCATTTGTTCCGTGCTGGAGCGCGGGGACTGGAGCGAGCTTCCAAAGCATTCATTTGACACCATGAAACTGCTTCGAATCAGTTGGGAACAAATTCTACAGTCCAAAGAGTGATCCCCTGCACTTCCATTGACGTCACCTTTTCGTTGTTGCCAGTAGAGACTTTCAGTTTGAAAAACACGGTGAGGACCAAAATTGTAAATTCAATAACTTCGTGAAAAAAAAATTATTTTGACCTAATATTTGGGATACTATTTTGGCGATGTTGTTTGGCGAGTTTAGCAAAATTTCAAGCAAATCGGGGACCATGAAGAAATCGGCGGAGTACCCCTTTAAAGGGATACTACAACGTAATTTCGGCGCTCATTTTTTGGTCTATACGTGTTCAAAAGAGCAGTATCACATGGCACGTACCAATATCTCGTTAAAAAAGTCTCGAAAAGGAATTTTAAAACGAATTAAACGATTAGCAAAGAGCACCTGGTGGATGTCGCTAACGCCTCGTTTGTAATGCTCGTCTAGGAACCTTGACAGCTAGTGACGGAGGTCGTCTCGCCCCCGGCCACGACGGGAGAAGGGGGAAGGAGGAACTCCCCTCTTCCCCAGAATCCCTTCTGTGTGTCGCAGAAGTCGCTATTGTCCCCCTACAAGATTATAGAAGATTAACCCGTCACTCAAAATTCGTACAAAAGCAGCCGCTTCGGTGGCTGGAACGACTAGGCCATCCTCTCGACGTCAGCCTCGCCGTAGCTTTGCTCGTCTTGAGACGACCTACGTCACGATTGCGTTGGATGTCACGTGGTCTAAGCTGGGCCTTCTCCCAGCGCTTGCCAGAGTGGGCCGTTTATAACGAAAAATACAGCCACAAGGATCAAAATACAAACGTGCGATTGTCACTTACGGATAGTGTGGATCATATTCAACCTATTTTTGAACACGACGGGAATATTTCAAATTTCGTTGAAGTATCCCTTTAAGCACCTGGGATAACAGGAAACACTGATCACTTGGGCGAAACGACTAGTCGAGGTGGGCGAGACAGGGAGCAGAGACAGCGGCGACCATGCTTTTGTTTGTTATGGTATGAATCCAAACGGAAGTGCCCGTCTTGTAAATCTTTTGTAAAGGATAATAACTCTCATTACATGGATTATTCTTTAAACGTAAAAATATGCCGCTCTAAAGGAAATTACAAAATATCACAAAGGTTTAACAACCAAGATATAAGCTGTCAATATTTGCTAATGAAAAGAGTTGCTATCGCACGTCACTCCGTGACGTAGACCAGCTCCTTCGTTACGTATAATACCAACTTTGTGGCGCGCGATTTAAAACGGACGAAATATCCGCAAACTAATATCAGTCTCGCGCAATAAATATTGCAATAAAAAAATGAAAGCCGTGTACAACTCCCTGTAACGCCGAATTAGAGCGCAGCTCTTGAGGAGGAGGGGAAGGAAAGGGGGGTCACTTGACCTCGAGGGGTCACGTGAGCAGGGGAGTCACGTGACCTCAGAGGGGGGGGTCACGTGACCTGGGGGTCACGTGACCTCGAGGGGCGGGGGTGGGAAAATTTTCCGCTAGGTTTAGCAGGGAAAATTTTGCGCTAAATTTAGCGGGGAATATTTTCTGCTAGATTTAGCGGGGAAAGATTTTCCGCTAGATTTAGCGGGGAAAACTTTCCGCTAGATTAAGCGGGGAAAATTTTCCGCTAGATATAGCGGGGAAAGATTTTCCGCTAGATTTAGCGGGGAAAATTTTCCGCTAGATTTAGCGGGGAAAATCTTTAGCTAGATTTAGCGGAAAACTTTTTCCGCTAAATTTAGCGGGAAAAATTTTCCGCTAAAATTTACCCATCACGCACCGCGCGGTTACGCCGACGGCGACGGCGTCGCCGACGCCGCTTAAGCCGGAAACGGGCGCCTAAGAGCTGCGCTCTAAAAAACATTTTCGCGGAAAATTTGTTTTGTGACATGCTTGTCCCAGTTAAGCTTTTTAAAAAAACACTTTTTTTATTTCCTTTTCAAGGTCGGCTTTGTTCATTTTTTATGGGCCGGGAGTTCGCTGGGACGTCAAAAACTGCAGCACCGTCTGGTGGCGCTTTCAAAGGAAAGGCAGTGTGCATACAGATCCGAACGTGAGTCACCGCGAGATGCGTGCTTTGAATGCCGCATGGCAATGAGTTCATGGAGAAAGCTTGGCACGGGGAATTCGAACCACGGATATTGCGATGCCTCATGTCCGCAGACTGTCTTTTATATGATGTATGAGCAGTGTGATCCAGGCTTTAGAAAACAGGCCTCTCCTGCTGATAGACGATAAACCTGGGTGTTTGTGAACAGTGCCGTGTCTATTGGCGGTGAGAAGCTCGCTAGGGCTGCTTCTGTTTTCCTCACTCTAGGTAGTGCACGTGCTACCCACGCGGTTATGTTTTAATTTTCATAGTGCATAGAAGCTTGGCATTTCACATGCTTGAACCAGCAGAGGAAGTTGAAGTATTCTTACCCTGAGTTGTGAAAACATTCCACTAGGCGGCGACACCCAAACTTCTAGCCGCAAATATACCTTTTCAGAAAAGGGCTCCTGGCCGTAACCATTTTCAGTGCTCGTGCCCATGGCGCATATTTTGCTCGTTTTCCGAAGCAACGAACATGCGCGAGTTGGGCTGAGGAGATAGCACGTTGCGCTTAGGACTTGTAAATGTTGAGACGGTGTATGGACCATTCCAGAAAAGGGCTTCTGTTCCGCGCCATTTTCAGAGCTCATCCGTATGGCGAGTGTTTCGCTCGCTGTCCGAAGCTAGTGCCACTAAATGAGCTACGCTTCAGAGTAACAACACTTGGCCATTGTGTGACTTAAATCATAATTGCCAGTTATCTGAAGTTTTATTTAAAATCACAGGAAACGCTTTTCCGTCCGGCACAAAAGTTTAAACTGTTCGCGACAAAGTAAAAGAATATCACATGCGCTTCCTAACAACGAATCAAATGCTGAGGAAGTCGCACTTTTGAGTCATGACGATCGGCAGTTGCGTCTGTTCTGCACAACACCACAATGGCGGCGCCCAATACAATGTCGGGGAACGAAGTGCCGACACTCTAAGCGCAGCTCATTTAGTGGCTCTATCCGAAGCTATGACCATTCGCCTGCTGGGTTGTGATGTTCCCACTTTGGGCCTTGATTTTGTAAACATTGGAAGGGTCTATTCATAACTTTTAGCATTTTATTTTTTCTTCCTCTCCTCTTTCAACCTCTACTTTAATCTCTCCATCCCCCTCCCTCGGACAAAGTAGCCAACCGGGAAAATTTCCCATATTAGCCCCTTTCTCTTCCTTTTGGGTTCTTCCTTCCTTCCTTCCCTCGGTGCAGCGGTATTTACGTTTTCAAGTCCAGATTTTGGGCATTTAAGTTGTTTCTGTATATCCACTGCATATGTACCATATCACCGGTATATGATTTTTGTATATCGCCTGTCTATACACTGTATTTTTACTAAAACCATTTGTATTTGTACTTCGTATTTGTTCTTGATAATTCGTAAGCTCACTGCTTGTGCAACAATACTAATGCACCAGTTTTTCGTGAGCACAGAAGATAAACAAATGAATTAATGAATATATATATCTACTCCTTGTTCATATTATTGTTATTATTATTATTGTTATAAACTTTCGAGCACCAATACTAATACGTTGTTCTAGTACACTATAATTAACATTGATTGATTGATTGATTATTATTAGTAGTATTATTATTGCCCCAAAACTTTTCACAACAAAGGGTCTTAATTTTCAAATAGCGTTTTCCTGTTTCTACGATTAAATGAGTTTCCCTCGCCCCTCTCCTGATCATTGTGACTTGAGAGCTGCGAAGCGACTTCGACGATCATCAAAGAGCCTCGCACGAATGAAGGCAGCGGCGCTCACAATGGCGGCCAAAGCCTCCGCAGGACGTTCTTTACAATTACGCCGCGAAGGAAACCGGCAGAAGGCAAAAACCTTTGAAGTCGGAATTCAATAAAAGTTTTCTGGGCAGGGCTGAATAGGACGAGCTTTTTCATTACTCGGTCATTTCTGCAAGCCATTTTCAAAGAGCGCCGTGGCCATTCTTTTCATTCCTCATATATACGAAGGCCTCTGGAAACATAGAGGGACAAATTGTCCGCCTGAAATGTTACGGTAGCTGTAGAACTCTATTTCGACTCCTGCGTTTTCCACTCTATATGTCGCCATGTTGCGCAAGTCGCACAGCACTTATAACAGTCGTTTCGACAAAAAATGTTTGTATAGAAGTCGCAGCTTTGTCTCACTTTTAGGGGCGGATGGCGCAGCCGCTGTGGTCTGAAAACGCTTTGAACCGCCTTCGGACCCCTGGAAGACCAGCGCCAATGGCAGGTGTTCTGCCGTTCCGTTAAATTACGATACGGCATATATCTTGCACAATTAAGTTACATACATATATGTTTAGAAAGGTGTAGAAGACAACGAAGCAGTGGAGCGCACAACCCTCTCGCGCCAGGTCCCACGTGCTTGCCAGGCCTTCATAAATCATTCGTCGGTTCTATCGTCTTATCGTGTGTTTGATATTAATTTGAAGAAATAAATAAAGGGTGAGAGACGAGTGCCCTTTTTCACCACGTATTTATTAGGGTCGGCGGGCATTAGATGAAGAGATAATCATCATGATAAGTTGACTAATTAACAAATACTCGTTAATTACCTTTTTAATAATTTGTTTTAGGGGTTCTGTTAGAATTGTTTTATTGACGGCAATTACTATTAGAGACCAGACAGATTTAAAGCATTTTCGGAAAGGTATAGGAAAAGTGTCTTTTAGATATTCATGAATCAATTGGAGCGTTTTTTCGGCTTATTTAGGAAAAAGATAGCACGCAAAAAGCACGCAGCAAGCCCTGGCCACAATGACGCTACAAACAGTGACTTAGTCGCTTCAGTTGCATCGTCACTTGCGTCGGCGCACTCACCAAGGACACGCTGACGAGATGGTGGCGACATGATTGAAGCGACAACGTCACTCTTCCAAGCTTTATAGCGGGCAGGGCTTGCGATGCTCTTTTTGAGTGCCATTTTTTAAATCCGGCGGGTAACATGCGATAATTTGATCGATCAATATCTGAAAAAACAATTACCTTTCGACTTATTCTTTAAATTTGTCTGGCATCTAATAGTAACTACAGCCAATACTGCAATTTCAACATAACCTCTAAAACCAATATATAAACTGTTAACTAACAAAATATAAGTTAATTTGTCGAATTGCTGTGACAATTATCCACTCATCTATTGTCCGCCGAGCCGGATAAATACATGTTGAAGACAGAACTCGTCCATCCTTTAACACCTGTTTTTTTTTTTTTTTGAGGATGATTTAATTAGAATTTAAACACCTTTTGTATTATAAAATTTGATGAACACTTACGCTACCCGTAAGGCGAAACACTACGGCAGCTGACGTGTGACGTCGGAGCCGCTAAGGTGTCATTTCAGAGCAGCTGGACTGAATGAACGGTAAAGGTGCGAGCGCGCTCCATAGAGTCCGCATTGCCGTTTTGTATCAAACCGAGTAACACACCGGACAAAAATTCCATAGCTTTTTGGGAGCTATGAGGGTGTATTGAGTAGAGAGCATTTCGTGATCCTGTTAAACAATCTTATTGGGCACAAACTGGGACAGCCTCGCGGTAATTGAAGAACACTTCGAAAAACGCGCGGTCAAGTTTGAAAGGCAGGGAACGGTGAAACTGCCTGTGTATGCTTGAACCGTTCCCTGTCGTTGGTGTGGCAGCCTGAACGTCTCATTCAATGTTCTTGGACACAAACTAACACCGCCTTGTGGTCACTGAAGAATCCTTCCAAAATCCCGCAGTCAAGTTTCAAGCGTCCAGCTCCACCTAATTTCCCGCCCTTGGTTTCGCCGGCTTAACACCCACCTCGTTTTATTCCTTTTATCACCCGAGAACCTTTCTGGCCTAATTGGCGAAGACGCCTTGTTTTTACTTTTCCCCATTATCGGCAGTTCATGTTTACGTTTCTACATACCGTCATGGTGTCACGTGACGACGTTTGTAACGTGGCGTCAGAATGTCACGTGACGTCAGAGTGTCAGTGACGTCATGACATCACGTGACTCACGGTGTCACTTGACGTCATTAAGTCGCGTGGCGCCACTGTGCAAGGTGATTTGACGTGACAGTGTCACGTCATTGTGTCAGCTGACGCCAGGTAACAGGTAACGTGACGCACGGCGTGACGTCGGAGTCGTGTCAAGCGGTGCGACGTCAGGGCGTGACGTCATGATAAAATATTTTGGCGGAGTGCCGGAAATGGAGCCGGGGTCGACGGCGTGAAACCTACCAAGTGTCCCACTAACTGCTATCGCAGTAAAACGTAAGCAGCACCGTTACTAAGACGCAGCACCGATGGAAATTTGGGAAAGCAAAGCGACCTATAAACAGAAAGATAGGGTATGTAGTCGTGCCTTTTGGTTCGGATCATAAAAAAAAAGCGGTGTGTTTAATGTAGCAGCCATATTCACTAAATAAACCATGCTTAGAATATATCCATACTCGAATCCCCGGCTGTCTCATTGGCGCCCCCATTTCGTTGCCTTGCGCAAAGCGGGCTCAATTGGTGAGAGTTACGATTCGAAAAGGCGACTTCCTGAGCCTTGCCTATACGGGTAGAGGAAGCTCAGGAGATATCGATTTACTTTGACGCGGACTGTTTTAACATTTCTGAAGGACGGAAAAGCGTTTCCCGCGATTTCAGGTAAAACTACGGATAACTGGAAAACATAAGTTTGAAGCACCAAGATGAAGCGCCGTTACACCGAAGAGTAGCATAGTTATAGTATGTCTAACATAAGCAGTCGCCGGGATCGTCAGCTAAAAATCTCAATGCCACTAGTGTTATAAAAAATATTTCTTGCTGATATGTTGGGAAAAGCATTTTGTACGTAGTGTGAATCGAAGTTTTCGGACTCGAGACGGTTTGCCTTATACGTGTTCCCAGCTACATATAGAGGCTTAAAGTAAGCGCACTGACTGCACGGCGGGGGTGGCTTGTTAAGTTCTTTGTGTGCTGTAAAAGCAAAAAAAAAAAAGTTGTCCTGAAGGAAATACAGGGGCGCATAGATGCACACCGAAAATAACAAACAAAACGCTTCGTAGCATATGTCAGGCTGGTGAACTATGTAAAGCACGACTTGCGCTCTGTGCTGTTTAAAAAATTTAATCAATATAAGCGCTCGCCGCGACCGCCACCCGGCAGGCGAAAATAGTTTGCAAAATGTTCTCATTAAACCGCTTAATTTTGTTCGCTTGCTAAAAATAAGAAAATTGCTTCTCTTTATTGTAGAGAGGATTAGTGGTCGACATAGCCTGAAATATTTTGAGAGTGCCCCAAATAAAACTATACACGTGAAAAGGCTCGTTCAGATTATTTTGAAGAAACAAACAAGCAGCTGACGTTTCTGTGGAGCAGTGAACCTCGATCAATTTGATTTTTTTTTTCTAATGGTCTCTCTTATCACTTTAAACCATCTTGGGCAGGAAAAACATAGTACGTTTTAGGGAATATTTAGAGGACATGATGTCAACTGAATTAAGCTCAGTTGAAAAATTTATTAGTAAAATGTTTCATTCTCGTCTATAAAAGCAGATTAAAATTTAGAGATAATCAACATCAGACACATTTTATGAGACGTAGAATGTGATCAAATAAAAAAAAATAATTATAATAATGAAAGACGTCTGCAATTCTCTGTAATGCAAAATTAGAGCGCAGCCTTTGAAAAGGAGGAGAGGAGGGTACGGAGGGGAAGGTATGCCTCTCATGCCTCTTCCCTCCTCCTTTCCTCCCCCTCCTATTTAGCGAAACATTTTCGCCAAATTTCTCGCTAAATTTAGCGAGAAATACCCTCCCCCCTCCCCTCGGCTCCACGGATTGCGTGACCAAGCATCTACCCTCCTGTGCTTTCCTTTGTGTTTTACTTCTTTTTTTTTAGGCGCGTCCGCTTTGCTCTTGAGTGGCTCAGCGGCTTCCGTGACGATGCATCTGATATGACGCGTCGCAGCCAATGTGATTGTATGCCTCAATTCGCTGCATGGGCAGGGGAATTTAGGGGCTGCCAATTTAGGCGCCGTCTGGAGCGGCTTCAAAATCTTATACGGACGTTTCGCTCCATGGGACAATTAATGCATTCAAAAATTTTGTTTTCAGCGAATGACTTGCACCGTTTTTTTTAAAGCGCCTTTGAAAAGAAAAAAGAATGCATTTTTGTAGCGTAATTGGGACACGCGTGTCAACAAATAAATTTTACGCGAAAAAAAATAATTTCTAGAGCAATATTGACGGCGAGAGATTTATTTAAAATTCTGCGCGCGAAGTCCATGACGTTACGGGTCATTCCGGAATGATCATCTCGGTCGCGGAGGCGAAGCCTTTGCACCTCTTCTACACGCGCCCGAAATGCCGAGAGAGAAAACAAGTGGAAAGGAGGTGACTTCCGACTAAATCGCGTCTTGCGCCGTCAATATTGCTCTAAAATGTTTTTTTTTTCGCTTACAATTTATTTTTTGACACGCTTGTTCCGACCGGACTGTTTAGAAAAACATTTTTTTCTTCCAGGTGCCCTTTAAGGGCGATCAAAGTATAGAACTTTGCATCGTTTATCACCCGGGCGATATATGTTGAGTCCCTGAGCTGTGGACGGATACGCAGCGTCTGACATACAGCATAACAGAGCTACAGCACATGCTCACAAGGTGCCCCCTCCCCCCAGCGCAGCAGAAAAAGATGGCAGCGTGCAGAAGGCATTTTTGCAAAGGTATATAGGTGGCCGTAAATAGTGAGCAGTGTGGATGCTCAAAGAACAAGCTGCAGCATAATATCGAGAGTGTTCTTGATCTACAAAAACGGCGTACGTGCATGTGGACTGTTATATGTGTGGTGGCCGAGAAAGTGGCTTTTAGTAACACATACTGTAAACGACTTAATTTTTGCGAGGACCTAATTTTCGCGAATTTGGCGAATCGCCTACAATTCGCGAAAAATAGGTCCCGCGAACAATTCCAGTAAAATGTAAACACATTGGAATCTGTATTGGGATCCCACTGCGTCGCGAAAATTAGAACCCGCGAATTGTTCCAAAACTTCAGCTTTGACCTAAATCGCGAAATATTGAGCCCGCGAAAAATAAGTGGTTTACAGTATCTTAAGAAACGTAGGGCGTGGCTTTTGATGTTCATACATCTCGCTTAGTGGTTCGCTTTGCGACGTTTTTATCGGCCTATACTTCGTTCCACTTTAAGCCCAGATATAGCCGACGCTACGAGTGACGGGACCAATCAAACCGCATTAAAAGCGCAAGTCACTGTGTCTTTCTTGTACATGATCTGGTTCAGCGGTGATAGAACACGTACTGCACTTGACGAACACCATGATTTTGCACTTTTGACGCTGTTTGATTAGTTACATCGGTTCGTAGTATCAGCTGCGTCTTGACTTCGGATGAAAGGAAGTATAGGTGCATGGAGGTAGCACGCGAGGGTCAGAGCCGTGTATAGAGAGACTTTGGTCAATGGGGGGGGGGGGGGGCGGGCAGTGCCAGGGCGCGTGCACCAGACGCAGAAAGAGGGCTTGACATGCTCTCTTGCCCAACCAGAAGCCAAAAGATACCTCTAGCGGTGGTGGCGAGAAACAGTTTTAATCGTTTTAATAAGCGCGTAATCGTTAAATGTAGTACCCTTTCATGGTTGAAAATAGGGTGCACGTGATGTTTTGGTCATGATCATGCAGAAAGATGTAAGAAAAGAATGTGCCGCTCAACTCTGTTTTGCTCGGAGTGAGTGTGGCCGCTCGGACGGCAGATTCCCGGTCCTCGGCGCCTGGCGTACGGATTATGTCGATTGTTCCGCTAGTCGCACTTTTACACCATGATTTTGGATGACCGTGATTGAAACATCACGTGCACCGTATTTTCAATCACCAAGAGTTACTCCGACGCACTTATTAAATTTGTTTCGCGCGACCACCGCCAGGGTATTATTTCTGGCTTCTGGTTGGCCACATCCGAATTTGTAAAGACGCCCTGGGACACACCCAGCCCGCTTTCGGCCAATGGCGCCTCCTGATCTGTATCCCATACTTCCCAATGAATGGCCAAACGACTGTGGCGAGGGTGACCAAAACAGCGGAGGTTTTGGTCATTGTTTGGCGCGTGTCGCTCCAGAATTCTGGCTTCACGTTCGTGAAGCCAGACGTGAAGCGAGAATCCAGATCTTTTCGATAACGAAAGCTTATCCGGGTTTCTTGTGTAGCGTTTTCAAGTCACGTGTTATACGCACCTCTTGCCACGAAGTCGAGTCAATGCCGGAGATCTCTGTTGCGTTGGCGCCCACGTCGGTGACAAGAACCATCGGCTGGAGCTCGGGGGCGTCCTGGAACTGTTCCGGCGGGTCGAGGGGCAGCAGAAGAGACGTCCGTACAGCAGGCGTGAAAGGCGGGTTGGCCGACGTCGCCAGGGAAGCCGGTGACAGCCCCGGCGGCAGCAGCGGCGGAAAGGGAACGGCGAAGGAACTACCCACGGCACAGGCCAGAGCAAGCAGGAACATGTCTGCGGGTGGGAAAAGGAGCCAAAACTCGATGTCACTATAATTCTGCCAGGAATAGAGGGGAGGGCCAAACAATTTGTCCCAAGTTTAGGCTAAGATGGCAGGTTTCTCTAAACGTGCCACTGACATTTTTTCAATCTCGTGCGATAAAACTATGCGACGGGAAACTGAGGGAGAGGAGGAAACGAGAGAGCACGGGGGCGTCAGAACGGCGAGCTCTGGTTGGAATGACTAAGGCGTTGGACGCAAAGCTGGCTGCATTTGTCACTGCTCACTGTTTCAATGCGTTAGAACGAGGACGCAGAAAGCCGGACGCCGGCTTTCGGCAGTCGAACGCGTTAGAAGTACAGAATGATGTGTTATTCTGACGTTCTCCCACCGCTACAACAAATGGCACTTACGTCAGACGTCGCGGTAGCAAGCACCGGGTGCGTGTACGATGAAAGTCGTGATCGCACCATACGAAGAAATTACTACAGATAGATGGCTGTCATAGAGTAGTTTCTGCATTGAAACTCTCCCGCTTTTCTTTCGGCTCACAAACGCTTCGATCCCACTTTGGCCGTTGCGCACAAATCGGTTTCTCAACGTACCACGCTGGCATGCACTACAGAGGTGCCC
Source organism: Ixodes ricinus (assembly GCA_037355805.1). Lineage (NCBI taxonomy): Eukaryota > Metazoa > Arthropoda > Arachnida > Ixodida > Ixodidae > Ixodes > Ixodes ricinus. The sequence goes on along the minus strand of JAZHYW010023084.1, from coordinate 27,008 downwards.
GAAGGTTATGCATTCATTGATTGAGAGCATGAATACACAAAACCTCCGGAGCAAAAAAAAAAAAAGTAAAAAGACTGTTTTTTTTATGGGGAAATTATCACTAAATTTGTTTTCCTGAAAATCATCAGAAAATTGTCTTGGGCCATTCTGGCGTTTATTACGACTGAAAGATCGGTGAAATGGAAACAAAATACAATTCTCTTACCTATTATTCTCTTCATATGGCCCGAATAAACGCCACAGTGGCGCAAAATAGTATAGAAGTGTACATGCAAAGTAAGAGGAAACTATAGATTTCTTTTTTAATTTTTCGTGATTTACTAAGATGAGTTAATCTTATCACAATTTCAGTTAAAACGTCCACCACATTCGGGCACCTCTGTAGTAAAGCCTAGCGCCATACGTTAAGAACGCGATGTATGCGCACCGTCCAGAGTGGGATCGAAGCGTCAGCGTACACGCTGTAGTTTATAACCATTTAATCGACTTAGGGAAGAAATCTACCCGTACCTCGCCCCAGTTTGTCTGCACTAACAGTGGGTGCCATTTCAGCATTGCAAGGTGATTTCAGGATGGTGCCGTTAGCTTTCCTCACTGGCTAAGCAATCTTAAGTAAATTAGCTACCAAGAAAAGACAGAAGCATAGTTTTCGACTGCACGCGTAATGCTCCCGATGCCAGCCAAGGACGCAATAGACACTTTACAAAAGTCCATCAAGCAACATTGGTGATCAGCATTTCTGGGACACAAAGCACGTGTTTGGATCCAAGTACTCCCCGAACGCTCACGCAGTAGTCGTCTTCGATACGCGCTCAGAGTAGGTGATCAAGCAATGACGAACAGGCGCTGGCCCGAGCTTTTCAAAAGTCCATTGCGGAACGGAGAATACGCTGTAGTATATAGGCTGGGACTCTTTATTTTTGGTGTATCTTAATTCCCCTAGAGAATGGAGAGAATCAGCAAACGCTCAGTTACGCTCAGTTCCTACAAACAATTCTGTCAGCTCTGTTAATCCTTAACTAATTCAAAGGCATGTTTACTGACGCATCGCAGATTCTATACTAAGGACGAGACGCATTTCTGAAGAAACGCGCGGAGAATCAAACGAAAGGTCGCATGAATGTCCCGATCCATTAATGCTGAATTATCACAGAATCGTCTCTTTCCCGGTGCGTCGTACGACGCGCCGTGCTTTCATCATGTATGTGTCTCGTGCCTAAATCTAAAATCTTAATGAACACCTCGTCATGCGTTTTTTCTAAAATTGTTGAAGATCTCCCTGTTTTGCTCTGGCGCCCCGATGTGACGGCCCGTTTATTCTATTCTAAACAATTCAAATTTATATATAAACAAGGAACATATAGTTTTCCATTTACATTTTTATTCTCCACCTTATGCGCACCCCTTCCCCCATTTTCTTTTTTAAACACACACACACACACGAACATACGCACACACAGAACGCCTGAGGCCAAGTGGTAAAATTATTTTTCTAACTACGCTTCTGAAAAAGTACGTCGGCGAAAATAAACTCCCTCGTATTTCTAGCTACCGTTGAGATCTGGAAAACGTTTTGGCGTCAGCGTTTCGTGTGCACGTTCATCGACAGGTCAGGTCTCTGGAACTTTCTTCAACTCTCGCAGCTTCACTCATCGAAGGATTACCTCTCTTCCCGTGCTTCCATAACCTTCCCTTCCCACGTACAGTGTTGCTCGGCCGGGTCGTTTCCGACTACGCACGCGCGTATGCGGAGACTCGGCTCCTGACGCGCGTCGTCGTGCGAGGGCGGAACGGGCCAGCGGGTAGCACGCCTAATTGATTCCACGGCCGCCCGGCGCTTATCTATTAATCCCGGGCTTGGTGTGTCGTGACACCGGTTCGCGGCACGCATGCGGGGCTCGCCCGGCAAAGAAGGACTAACGCCCAATTTATATGCGCGGAACATCGACATGAGCCGGCGCATTAATTAGCCGACCCAAACGACTTTGTGAAAGTTATCTGACACCTTCCCTTTTAATTACCGCCACGATCGCTTAATAACGCCGCCGCCAAACAAACCGTGCGGGGTGTAAAGAAAGGAACGCGGGCAAGGAGTGTCATCGGTACCTTTTCGTATACATGACTTGCACGCGACGTCATCGGACCCTGCTGGTGGTCATTCCTACTTGCTCTTGTCGAGAAATACAAATTCGACGGCGTGAAATGTGTGCTGCACGAGGTTTACACTCAACAGCAGGGTCACTACAATGGCCGCTATCTGACGTTAATGCGAACGCAGCGAACATTGTGTTCGCCTTTCTCCTGAGCGCGTACATTCTGCACCATAGCGTTGCCACTGTCGAATCTGTTTCACTCGTCAAGAACAAGTAGAAATGATCGCCATTATGATACGAGGACGTTACCTCCAAGCCATGCACAGTGTTCTTGTCGTCAAAGTGAAAAAAGAAAAGCTTAGATGTTAGATGTTTAGGCGGCGAGATGTTGGTTTGCGTTTGTGATGTGGTGACACTGCTTCAGCTTGTGGGTGACACGTTTGAGCAGTGCATTATGCTGCTAATCTGGGTCTTTCAACGTGTATCACGCAGTAGTGTTCGCATCGGCAGGCAGTTTCAAGACGGTTCTACGTGTTATCTTTATACTATTAATATATCCGTAAATTTACTTTCCCGAAGATTATTCTGGTAGTAAATCGGCTGCTATCTACATAGGGGACTCGGCGAATCACGAGGGGGAAGCGACATAGAAATTAAGTCTGCATGTTAACTGTAAGTATTAAATTTCATACGTATTTATATGCCCTCATTAAGTGACAAAAAAATTCTTTCATCCGTTTACTGAAAAAATATGCCGAGTGAACCTTAAAAATTAGCGTACTGACACTACTGACATGTTTGCTAAACGGGTTGAATAAAATAGCTGCTTGTATTGATAAGCGCCTGTCAAATCATATATGTAAATGCAAAAAAAAGAAAAATGTACTCTACGCCCCGGCAGTTTGCGTAGTCTGTGCTCCTTCCGCACGTCGGCTTCAACTCACATATACTATAACGTAACTGGGTTTCTGTAGAACGCGCTCCACGTTTTAGCGCTAAGGAGCCCACCGTAGCACGTTGTCAGAAAAGTTGAGTCGAAGAAACACGAAAGCTGGGCACTCCGCGCGTACCGCAAAGAAATTCAAACAAAAAACACTCTCCTCTACTTTTCGAACAAGGTTTATTTCAAAACAAAGCACAAGGAGCTCGTACAAGGAATATAACAACTAAGGCGAGCAGACAACCTTTCAACTATACCCTAGCAGCATGCCAGTTTTATCGCGCTTTCGGAGATGAAACCCGCAGATACGCCATTGACGTGAGCCCATACGAGACGTCGTTGGGGAAGATGAAGAGAATCCCTCGGCTGCAGAGCCGGAGAGCCAGCCGGCCGATACGCATACCAAGCGCCTATCTCGCCCGGGGCCCACGCCGTCGGAAGGCTCCAGTAAGCTTCTTGGCTTCGAACGTCGTGTTCTTATTCCACGCGTGATGCAAAACAGACGCCGGCCCGAAACGGGTACGGTCAGAAAACAACACAGTGCTCGTAATCCGGCGCTTAGCGAACTCCGGCCGCTGTCGCCATTATCGCTTACCCGCCTATCTTTCGGGGTTTGCCTGCAACTTGGCCTGCTCTGTTCTTTCCCCGTGTAGATTGTGTGCGTGGAAAAAGAGCACGCATTTCCCTGATGACTCGTACGCCTTACAGCGTGACCAGCATTTTCGTTATTTTTCGTTGTTTCGTTTTACCGGCCAGGACGCTTGTCTAGTAGCCGCCACGAGGCCATATTTATCACGTGTAACAAAGTCGGTAGCGACTTTTACCTTCGAGATCCTATAATACAAACAATTCAGTATTTTTAAAAGAATTGCTTAATGTTTTTTTTTAATTTAGGTTTTTTGGAGGGCCAAGATAAACTTATTGTTTTTGTGTTCCCGCTAATTTTTGCGGTGAAACTAAATTAGTGTATAGGTAACGTTATATCAATTCCCCCCCCCGCGCCTAAATATAGCGAGATATTGAACTGGTGTATATGTCACGTGATGCAAGGTCACATGACGTCCATTTCCTCACAGACGGACGGACGGACGGACAACTAATGGACTTATTTTGTGATTAGGGGGCTTCGTTACAAAGCATTCTATGATTTCATAATAAGAACAATTCACTATCGCATCACTTTCATTTTCGGAGTTTCTTTATTAATTTACTAATTTTGGTATGTATTGGTAAGAGCGTCAAAATAAAGAAAAGGAGCACGTGACTTCGAGTGTAGAATATCTCCTTCTTTTATGCATTTCGTCGTCGTTTTCCCGGTGACGCATACTCTAAAACAAAGTAGAAAGAGAAGCGCACTTTTCAGAGTCTACTGCTCATCGTCGCGCCACCTGCAAGTTCAAAGGATCTCATTTTCTTTAGTGGTTCCCGGTCACGCCGTGCACCGATGCAGCGCCGTTCACTCTACTTCTTGAAATCAAGAAGTTGATATGCACGCTTGTGAGGATTTCCTTCAAATAGTACACCACTTAGTGCTAATGTAATTCGCTTACTTTGAAGCACCCTCATCTGTTCGTTTCTAAAGTCGCTTTAAACACGCGCCAGTTTGAGCCGCCATTGCCAAACTTCTCTTGTCTTACCGAGATGCCGAGCCACTGAAGCGGGCGTTGACGAGCCTCCACAAAAGCCTATGCTGAGGAGAAGAATGCAGTAGCACCTAAAGTGGCAATAAGCCGTCCTATGTTTGCAGTGATGAAGTGAAGGGAACGGAATAACAGGAAACAGAAACTGAAGGTCGGTTATGGTGGCGCCCATGCACAGCTGCTGCAAAGTGTCTATACTTCGTTCACCCTTAAACTGAGACTGCAGCCAAAGCTACAAGTGCGAGCTACCCCGCGACCCTGACTTTGGCACGTTCATTTCTATCGCGAGGGTTCGTTCTTGTGAAGAACGCTTCGAAGAAGCAACCTCGAGCTCTCGTGCTTGTGCTATTGGCTGCACGAGCTCTATAAATATATCGGTGTGCGCGTGAGTGTGGGCGTCCGTGTGTATGTATGAGTGCGCAAACGCGTCTGTGTGCGAGCGCGCGAGTGCGTGTGCCTGTATGTGCGTTTGTGCATGTATGTTCGTTTATCGCTGTGCGTCTGTGAGTGGGTGAGTGTTTGCGTGCGTGGGCGTGTGCGTATGCGCGAGTGCTCGTGTGTGTGTGTGTGGGTGTGCGTGATCAGGGACGTAACGCCAACCGCGTCTAGACCAACAATTCATAATGATAACAGTGTTGCGCTTGATCAGAAAACTCCTAAAAGTCAATAATATTTCTTTTAAGCCTACATAATAAAAATAAATATTAATTTACCCACTTTGCAAAATGACTGCCAATGTTTACGTTGTTTTCCTACAAATCAAATTGTGCTGACATTTAGAGGAAATTATTTTTATGACTACGTGCAGCACATCCACGAACCCTGAAAAAGCTAGCTCGCATGTGTTTCCAGCGAAGGACAGCGGTGGAACCACTCTACTTAGATCGTCAATATTTGACGCCAAAGAAAGCACGTGTCAAGTTTCCATGACCAATATTTTTGAAAGTTGGGCAACAGCGAGTCAAAGTTACACATTTTCCCCCTATATAACACTCTATGCGATGAATTGTTTTATTAATGAATGCTTTGGAGATTTGCTTTAAGTTCATAATCTAAACTCGACGAAGCAAAGCTTGCGGCTTTGGTCGAAACCCAAATTTAGCAAAAGAGGATATTGGATGTTGGATATTGGCGTGATCTTAAATTTGACTCAAAAAGGATTTTGGATATTGGATTTTGGCGTGATCTTGAAACAGCATCGTGGCCAAGTTAGAACGGACTGGCAATCGAGTATAGTGGTCACATCAAATAAAACAACCATAGGGGGAAGGGACCTCGTAACCTACCTTCTGTTTTAAAAATAGACATGCTAGCTTTCTAGCTCCTCGCTTGTACCTACTCTCCGATAGCGAATGGCGAGTATATATTCGCTTTGCTTAGTCAAATAAAACAACAAACTTTTCTTTCTCACCATCGCCCATCTCACCGTTGGCCTTGAAGGCCGGAGACGGTTTGGCACATCTTGCATAACTTTTTTGGTCTACTGCTCGCAGCGGAAAATTTGTATTGGCAATTTCCATGTTTAGTGATTTTATAGATAAAATGGCTTTTTATTCGTACGAGGATACAAAATCGTGCTCAGTAATAAGTGGCGAGAGAAACACATAAACGATTTTTGTATTAAAGTAAGGGTGGGTGTGGATTAAGAATGAAGACGCGGATGGTTAAAAAATATATGTATGTATGTGTGTGCAAGTGCAAGGAATGGAGAACGGCGGTTGTCCACCTATAAACATGCTCTTCACGCTTGAGGTGAAAAAAGGGTCGTGTATGTGATAAAGAACATACTGAAATTTTTATGGTCGTAGACAGGTTTTCGTGTCCAGCGCGGAACCAACTCTGACCTAACGCCAGTGAGGGGTGTTGGATTAGTTCTGCATCAGTGTTATATCATTATTCTAGCAATACGGATAAAATGTATGTAAGGGGGGGATATCGTCAGTCAGCTGTAAGACAGTGATTGAAATTATCGCCCTGAAACATCACTATAAGATCGAATTCCGCTCGCCATAAAATCTGAGAATCCTTGAACATTATCTAAAAAAAATGTCGACTAGGGATCAATATTAAAATTGCGCCCTTTTAAGGTAGAGATGTAACGATCATTGTTGTATCCGTAGACGGCTATCGCTTTCAGTGCCTATCTTACCACTGAGAGAAATCTTGGTACCCCCAGATTTAAGGGGTATGCCGGCGTTTTCTTCATAGTCCCCGATTCGCCCAAAAATCTGCTGGACAAACCAGCAAACATCGCTGAAATAGTAACCCAAATATTGGGCTAAATAATAATTTTCCCGACGTTATTGAATTTATTATTTTGGTTCTTACCGTGTTTGTCAAAGTGAAAATTTCTACTCGCAACAATAAAAAAGTGACGTCAACAGAATGAGTTTTTGGACTGTAGACTTGCTTCCCAACTGATTACAAGCAGTTTCAAGGTCTCAAATGAATGCTTTGGGATTGTGAAAGAAAGAGAAAGAGGAAGCTTCAGAAATGAAGCCCACGCGCACCCACAAGGTAAAAAGAAGAAAGAAGAAGAACAGAACATTACTAAGTTGCGGTCGAAAAGGAGAAAACAGAGACATTATAAGGACACGACGAAAAATAGAAGAAAAAAATGAAAGACATTTACAACACCCTGTAACGCCGAATTAGAGCGCAGCTCTTGAGGAGGAGGGGGAAGGGTGCTGAGGGAGGGCATACCCCTTCTTCCTCCTCCTCACCTGATACTCCTCCCCGCCTCCCTCCTCTTCCTCCTTCTCTCCTCCTACTCCCCCTCATTCACCTCCTCCTGCTCCCCTCATCCTTCAAGCTCCTCCCCTCCTCGCATCCTCCTTTTCATAACTCCTCCTCCCCTCCTTTCTCCCCTCCCTTTTCCTCTCCTCCACCTCCCCTCCTCCTCGTCCTCTTCCCCTCTCCCTTGTCCTCCTCCCCACGCGGTGCATTATGGATATTTCACATAATGCACCGCGCGGTTACACCGACGGCGACGGCGACGCCGACGCCGCTCAAGCCGGAAACGGGCGCCTAAGAACTGCGCTATAAAAAAAAAAACACAAAAAAACAAGAAAAACAGAAAAAAAATTGCACTGGCTTAGCTCGGTTATGTTAGGATATACGTAGCGTGAGCTAAGGTTCAGCCGGTTATTCTTAGCTTTCCTGGTTGTCTAGGAATAGGATTAGCTTGATTATCATGCTTGCTGCTGCTTCAATGACACACAACGGTATACGGATTATGTGACACATGCATATTTGTTTTTTTGCTCAACGTCTGGTTGCTTTTTTATAGCCACAAAGACGGCTCGGTGGTCAGTGTAGTAACACGCTGCCGTCTTTATGGCCCCAACGCAGCATCTGGAATTGATTGTCTGTCTCTGATACACAAGATCAATGGTGGTCCACGTTAAACGTGTCCTTCAAAGGAACACCAAGCGAGTCTGGAGTACGATAGCCATTGGTAACACTAAAGAGTGGAATCCTCTGCTTAACGAGAAAGTTCTTGCACGTTGTACAAACCTGCGCCACGGTTTCACCCCACCCAGGCGGCGCCGCTAAACTCAACGTTTCACGCAAGGCACTATTTACCGGCGTCAAGTCTTTCATGTGCCACAGTCTCTCACACACGTCGCACCCATATCCAAACGGATTGTTTACGAAGTCCGTCTCGAAGTTCCGAGTCGCACTGGCGCTTTCGCTAAGTTTCACCGAATAGTCAGTCAATCGGCGAACCTTGACGTTAACGACGGCGTCTTGTTGTTGCTGCTGCTGAGATGGTCGGGCAGGTCGCTCAGCCTCCTGATGACGCCGCTTTGCTAGACGTTCCTCCCTTTGCTCCGGTGTCTCCGCAGCACGTTTAGCCTTCTTCTGTTCGTTCTTCCTACGCTCAACCGCTAATTGCCAGGCAACTAGTTCGGGATCCGATGAGTTAAGCTTCTCCGCTCTTCTACGCCGCTGAGCGGCAATTTCGCTCGCCTTCTCCATGGCTATACCACATTGGCAAACGCCCCGCTATATGTATACCCCCACTGCTCCCTCTGCGCATCCGCACAAAATGAGAGGTGCTAACAAGTGGCTCCGGTGCAGTGTCAGACTTGGCTACTACGCAACGGAGGCGCACAGCTGGGCACGCGGCGGCGCCAGTGCGTCTGCCGCGGCTATGACGTCACTCCTCTGGAATGCGCAGACCGGCGAGGCGCGCGCGGCGGCGGCGGAGCGCGTGGCGGTGGCGGCTCCGGCGCGCCAGCTGTGCGCCATGTGACGTCACTGCTCCTCGCGCACGCGCAGCACGGCTTTCCAGGAGCCACGCAAAACTGCTCAACCTCGGCCAGTGTAGCTCACGCTACAAAACAACATTTGCATAAAGAACCGGCCGCCCAAGATCACTTGTATGCGCTCGCTAGTAAGTCTACCTCCTTGTCACTCAAAGATAGTGGACACACACCGCTGACATGATTTTCAGATGTGGAAGGCTTCTAAAATTTCTCTAGCTCGCCGATCTCGATATCGTCCTAACATTTCCGCGTGCGAAGCTGACCACGTAGACAGCGCGGCCGTGGCCTAAGGTTATCGTGCTTGCCTCCCACGCGAAGAGCCAGGGTTCGATTCCTGGGAGCGACGTGTATTTTATTTATTCTTTCTACTTGTCATTCCCGCAAGCTTGAGAACTTTCTCGTCTCACCGAGTTACAAATGCTCTACGCGCCGAACGTTCCCTAGGCCGAATGTTCCAGAAACCCACGCCGGTACAAAAGGTGCTCCACGTGGCGAGCCGGAGTCAGTCTCGTCCCAGTGTTCGATCCTGCTGCAACTTCGACGCCCGCGACGCTAGGCTTTTATCATGAGTATTCTTTTTGTTTTGGGCACAAGTTAGAAACATTAAACTTTAAAATTTTCCTGTTTATATATTGTTATTTTGGTCACCCGTGACAATATTCTTGTGTCCGAAAAGGTTAGTGAACACTGACAGGTGAGGCAGTGTTTTTCTGTTTTTCTCGTTGTTTTACTTTCTTTATTTTTTCTGCTCTTTTAAGTCGTGACCTTATAATGTCTTTTTTTTTTCTTCTTTTTTACCGCAACTTAGTAATGTTTCTGTTTTAGAGCGCAGCTCTTAGGCGCCCGTTTCCGGCTTGAGCGGCGTCGCCGTCGCCTTTGGCGTAACGCGTCGGCGCCGCCGTCGGCTTAACCGCGTGATGCATTATGGGAAACACCCTATAATGCACCGCGGTGACGCGCGCGTTGCATTATGGGGCGTTTTCCATAATGCACCGCGCGGAAGGGAGGAGGAGGAGGGGGATAGGGAGGGAGGACGATGAAGGAGGAGGAAGAGGGAGGAGGGAGGAGGAGGAGAAGAGGGGGAAGAGGCGAGGAGCGCGGGAGGAGTAGATGAGGAGGGAGGAGAGGGTACGAATGAGAAGGAAAAGCATACCGTCCCCTCCGCACCCTCCCTCCTCCTCCTTAAGAGCTGCGCTCTAATTCGGCATTAAAGGGAGTCGTAAACGTCTTTCATTTTTTTTTTAAATTCTTTTTACCTTGTGAGTGCGCGTGGGCTTCATTTCTGAATGCTCTGGAAGCTCGCTCCAGCACCCGCTCAACAGCACGAAACAAACGCTCGCTAAACGCCCGCCCGACCTGCAAAACTCTTGTTCATTGACGTCGCGGCAGGTACGTAGCCAGGATGTTGATTGGGGGGGGGGGCAAAATGCTGTATGAGGGGGAGGGGGAGTGGAGGCCCCAGCAAAATGAAAGATTTCAGGGGCGGCCGGGCCTCATGCCCCCCCCCCCCCCCGCCATCCCCTCGATAAGTGCCTGCGTCACGGCACTGAAAAATATTGGTATATTTGAATCTTGCTTTTGGCATCATTTTCGCTCGCCGATTTCACAATGACTATGCCGAATTTCGGAATGCTAAATAGCATACCGGAAAGGGTAAAGGCCGGTTATTCCGAAAAGATGGTTAGTTGGGGTAGCTGAGAAAACCGCCCAGCCGGCTCGGTGGTTTGTGCACCTCGCACGCTGTAGTCGTAAAGGACAGGTCACTTCCGTGCTTCTTGTTTCCAGTTCTGTTGTAGTGGTGTATGCTCGTGAGGCAAAAACCACCTCCACAAAACTGAATATACCCCTTTCAAAAGTGTGTCCCCTCTGTCTAAAGCTGTAAAACTCCTACCCAATGGCGGGCACCAAAACACCGCCAATGTTGGAACCATGGAAATTCTACTAATGCCACTTCATTTCCAGCTTACGTATTTCTGGCATCTCACTTTCTGTGGAGCCACTTATTCCGCCATTGTGCAGTGTTTCGGACATTTGTGACAACGGGCAAGTGACGTTCGAAAGAGAAACCTTGACTGCCTTGTTTTCTATTCGTGGCTGACCTTTAGAATGAATATATTAGCGAGTATCACCCTCTCATTAGGGTTAAATGCGCTGCTCTGCTCCCTCAACTCATTCAAGTTGAAGTATGTTGCCACAACCACAGTGCCTAGTCACCGAGACATTTAGAAACGGAGAACGTGGCGAGTTCCGAACATTTTATTATCACTCGTTAGCCAACGAGATTGTGGCATTAGTGGACACGAATGCTAAAGGACCAGCCACGTAGTAAAAGGCTTGAACACATATAAGCCACGCTCTGCGTTTCTTAAGATGTCAGTAACCCAGAAACTCAAAAAAATGATGCGAAAAGAAAAACGTAATTATGAAGTTCGAACATGCTTTAAAATGTATGTACTCATATATATTTTCTATCAAGGTTGATTCGCGTCTGTCACGATAAATTGGGCAACGCCCCGCGACCAGCGGCGTTTAACTCCGTATAGGGTGGACTTCCCCGCTTCAAGAGTGTTTCCACGATGAAGCCGAACCACGGGAGAGCAGACCAGATGTTGACGCCGTGGGGTGGGTAGGCATCGCAACTTCACAAGTTATGCAGGGCGATTACAAATTAGCTCCGAGATTGCAGTAACCTTTTAGATGCGGAGCATCTCTTGCTCGGGTCTATGTCCCGCGGCTTCGTAGTCCGCACCTACACTACGCAAGCGCAACTCTCCTCCTTCCCTCTCTCCAACAGCTGCGCGTTACTCTCTCCGCTCTCTCTCTCTACCAGCTGCGTGCACTGCGCGTGCGTTCCATTGTACTCACACCGCGCGCGCACGCGCAACTCTCCTCCTCTAGTCTCCTCTCCTTCAAGTGTGAAAAGAAATAAACGGCGAGCGGCGAGCGTTCCAAGTTTCACTGCCGCGAGCCGCGACGAAGGCTCGCGTAGGGGGAAAGCTAGGGCAGTCAGTCGCGCCATCTCTCGACGTCAGCACGCAACTGACTCTTTCCTCGAAACCAACACGATGCTCCGCATCACCCCATGGTTCCCCTCGGGAAGATGGTGTAATTTTCTTTCTAAACTGGGGAAAAAAAAGGAAACTGGTCAATAATATAAACGGGTAACTCGAAATATGTATTTCCACCCTAGCTGTACAACGACATGTCTGGTTGATTTTTTTTAATTAAAAAAATAATTTCTTTCGGTTTTAATTTTTTTTCCGCAAAGAACTTGTTCCTTGCTCTATGTTTTGGTGCGCATCGTTGCCCGCCTCCTGAAACTGCTTCAGCCAATGTCGGACGGCATTATCTGACGGCAGATTGTTTTTTCTGTTTTTTTTAACACCGAATTTCGTAACGACGTTGCGTTTTGATTAAAGACTTCGTTTGGAAAAACCATAAAAACAATTTTTTTCTTGTACAGCGGTCATTTTTAGGCATGACGCAATATTTCTTTACCGACATGAATACGGCGAGCACGGCGTCGCTGCCGAATAAGACTTTATGAGCTACTCTTCTCTTTTTTTTTTCAGCAGTTTTATTCGCTATTTTGTTTGAACATAATTGATAACGGAAAACCCCGACAATAATTTTAATCTTGAAATCTTTATTTATTATGTTGGAAAAAAAAGTCCCATGCCGATTAGAATTCAAGGTGCGACATTAAATTTCGTGAGTTTCTCGGTCGGCATTGGCGTTATTGGATGAGAGAGGACACCGCCGAGTAAATACTTGCTTTGTACGCGCGCTCATTTATAATTCAGCCGCTCTGATCCCCACACACGTGGAAACCAGGAGAAAAAAATGTCCCAAGTAAATGCATAAATAAACGCGCTGCAAATGCTGATTACCCAGCGCGCGCGTTTTGCTTAGCTTCTACATATAAAACAACACGGGACTCCTTGGCAGATTATATTAGATTTTCTCAGGCGCCCATTTGGGCAGTGTTCCGTAAATTGATTCGTTCAACGTTACGAACTCGGTCCGAGAGCCGCTCTGCTCATGTGGAAGCGCATCAAACGAGGGATCCCATGTCAAACATAATTAGGAGCTCGTCAAATGGCCTTCCTGATATCGGACTTGGCTGGGCGCAGCGTCGTTCGGAAACACGCCGGCAACATCGGCGATTGCTTCTTTATTTGTGTCCGGGTGCACGAGCTGAGAGAGAGATCAACATGCGCTTTGTGCACAATATAAAACACGCGAAGAAAAATATAACGGCATTCCCGCGGGGTCGCATCTAACTCGTCATTTTTTTCTGATAACGATGTAATCCAAATGTATTTTTTTAATCTGCCAGTTAATACTCTTCGGTTTAAAAACTGAAGACCGGTTCATTCCTTCTAAACCTCCCCAGACACTGACAGCTTCAGCCTCGAAGGGCTAACACTTCACACGATAGGCATTTTCTCTTTCGCTCTTCACACGTTCATTGCAGCGCAAAATCCACAGTAGGAAGAGCGCTGATCCAGCGCTGGCTTGAAGGTAACTTAGCACTGATGCAGAACTATGCCGGAGAGCGCTGTATCTTTCATATCAGCAACTGCAGCCAACAACAGGGGGCGCGCTAGCCAGGCAAACCGGGAAATAAAAAGGGTTTATTTTCAACGTCCAGCACGGGAAAGAGCTTATATTTCTCTCCTTGCAGCGTAGAATTCGTGTTAGATATAAAAGTAATGTGCTTTTTAGATATTAATAACTTCCTACTATACTTCGTTTCTCCTTAAAGGGGCGATGCAACAATTTTTGTACTTTACGCAGATGCAGCTTAGAACGAATCCCTGAGGTTATTGACCCATGAAGAGCGCGTTCGTTCTTAACCACACGCAATACAAGTCGGAAAAAAATTTAAAGAAAAACGAGGAGCGTTTGCCCCCTCAATTAGCAGCTAGAACAACCGGCCAGGTGACCTGGAGCCGACTATATACAGCTAATGTTGATCATATCCATGCTCTGGGTTTAGAAAAGCACAGGACACGCGCTGAGTTCCAGACATTATTATGATTCGGGTACTGTCGTTTTGGCACCGATTATACACGGGCCACTACCCGAATGTTGCTCGAGCTATCAATGAACACGAGCTCAAACCGAGTGCTCACGTAATGCTCGGGTCCAATCTATGAGCCTCATTCAAATATCATCACTGGGGTTTCTGCCGGCTACTGCAACCCCAACCTACGTCATCAGGTTTTGAAAAGGATAGATTGAAAAAAAAACAAAAAAAAACACTCGCTTTTGTCATTGAAAGTATACCGCAACAAAGACGTTTCTGGGACAGTGACGTTGCGTGCGAGTATCCTTGGGCCCCACTAGTGCCAGTAAACTCGTGTAAAGTGAAAAACATTCCAAGCGAATATTGTTGCACGGCGTCTTTAAGTCCAGACGCAGCCGAGGCTACGAGCTGATGAGACCAATGAGACAGCTTAAAAACCTCACCATCATGGTGTCCTGTCATGGCTGATCCAAACTAAAAAGGCCTAGTGACTTGCGTTTTTGAGTCGGCTTGAGTGTTCCCACTACCTAATAGTGTCCATTGCGTCTGGGCTAAAGCTTAAACAAGTATAACTCTTTCCACAATGGCGCAGTCATCTTGAATGTCGTCATTTCTGGTATGCGTTAAGGGGATTCATCCACTCGTCACTCAATGAGCAAATTTCGCTAGACAAACCTGAGTTTCAGGAATGTACCAGAGTATTGATTATTTCTTAGGTTCCTCATGAAGATGCAATGAAGGTCGTACACCCTTGAATGTCCCCCTGAGGGCGCTGAAAGGTTTAATAAAATACAGAATTATCACGATTTCGACTGTATTCAGCGCGTTTTGAGGCGATTTTGAAATTCAAATTACAGAGAAGATAAAAGCGACAAAACCATTTATAGCACGCACTAGAGGTTTCTCCTATCTTAAATATAAGACCCAGAAGGGAAGCCTAAATATTTTGATATTTGCGTATTTGTGTAAATAAATTTGACAGGGCCGTTTTCGCTAGAGTTATTTTCAATGATTTCAACGAGATGGCGACACCAGCACGAAATTCCCCAAGCCAGAGAATTTGCTGTTGTTGCTGTTTTCACGAACTTGCACAGACGGCGACTCAAGGCACGATTCCTAGGCTTGACAACGCCGAGATCAATTTTTCCATTGTGCCGGAGAATGGTACATGCGAGATTTCTGTCTACTGCATCACACAAAAAATAGGACCAATGAGAGGCGACACATGTATGACGTAGTGATGACATGGTAACGCGTCTCGCCACCGCGCGACGAGCTTTCACTTTCATTTTTAGGGTGACCGCAGCTAACGCCACAACCTATGCAGTAAATCCAGAGATATGATCGTGCCACGTAGCCTTGCGCTCTTTGAGCCCCTCCTAGGTCACACTGAAGAGTCAAACGCCCTCAATAAAGTCCCTTGAAGTGTTCGTTTGTTAGGGGGATCGGTGGCCGAGTGGTCTAGCGCACACCAGCTCGGAGCACGTGGAGCGAAAGCTTACGCTGCAGAACCCAGGGATCCTGGGTTCTATCTCCACCCCTGCCCGTTTCGATCTGGATGAGCATCGTACCGGCGTGCGGTCGTGTATCACTACTGCATGAGCATGTTAAAGACCCCAGGCTAGCGGTTGTACTGCAATGGCTAAATTGCTCATCTACAGCGGGGAGACTCGTCGGCCATTGAGGCAGACCAAGTTCCAAACTGTATAAACATACACACAACCCAATTTTTTTAAAGTGTTTGTTCGTCTTGGAAGCGGCACCAAATCATGAAATGCACCAGTGCACGAGCCCGTCCATCGTGCGGCACTTGAAAGCAAATGGCGGCGCAGCACTAAAATGGGCGGCCCCGGAAAAGAAACTGTGGTGCAGCTATCGCTCGTGGTCTTGTGGAACTTCTCTCTCGCGTTCGCCAACACGGGTTGTCGGTATTTGTAAGAAACGCCAAGTGTAAATTTTATCCTGGGACTTTAGCTCACAGCGATGGTTTGGCTTCCCTGACTTCCGTGAATGTGGTCATTCAACTCAGCACTTTGATTCTACGGCGTCGCGTAGCTCAAAAGGCAAGAAGACGAAAGTTCGGAAGAGTTATGCGTGGCTTACACGTAACGTCTCTGCGCCGTGCAGGGTGCATTCAACTTCTTCTTGCAAAAAGAATATATATATAAAAAGAAATGGGATAGTACACAGTCTACGCTGCAAAAGATACATGCTCAGCAACAAGGACATCAGAGTGGCAGCTGGTGGAACGACGATGCAGGTCACAGAACCATTACGCCAGGGTCTTCGGCCTCGTTTGCTCTTAAGGTACACATCGCGACACTGTTAGCACGAACACGACATCGGCGCATTTTCGCATTTTACTTCTAAATAGTATTAGGGAGCACGAAATTTTATCGCTTACATTATAGAACTAAATGAGCTTTCTCCGTAGCAATAATAACTTTGATGACATCCCTTGGTTTCAAAGAGAAAAAGTGGAAAAACCAGCGATTCCTTGTTCGCGCTAACAGTGTCGCGCTCTGTACGTTTATATTCCAACGTAACGTCAACGGGCGCGGCGTAGCGCAGCGCACACATATACTGATTGGTCGAAGAAATCGAGTTCCTGGCCGCCGGTCATTGAAAGGCGCGCGTTTTGCGCTACGTTGCATTCACTGCGCTCAACGTTGGAGTATAAACAGCCCTTTATTGTGAAATAGAGCCTTGAGTACAAAGACACTTTAGATACGTAGCAGATTACAGCCACCATTGCTTACGTCATCTTATCTTACGGACGTACCGAGTCACTGAAACGGGCGTTGACGAGCCTTCACAAAAGCGAATTCTGGGGAGAGGGGCAGAGTAGAATCTAAATCGGCAATACCCTGACCTGCTATGGTAATAATGAAGAGAAGTAATAGCGATAAGAAGAAACAAGAACGGAAGGTATATGTTATGATGGCGGCCATGCACAGTTGCCGAGGAAGGCAAATGCCCATGTAATGAGAAAACACATAGAAAAATGGGTCACTGAATTGTCGAGATGCATCATGCGGACGCTACAAACCATCAGATTTAATCCAGCACTGAGGGGATGTGACCGTCTGATTTTGTCTCACGATTCCCGGAGCTCTAGGTCACGTGGTGTTGAACTGGATTTGATAGTTACTCTGGTATAGCTCGCACCATCGGCCGCGGTCATATAATCCTGAAAGTGAAAGGAAGGCGCGCGCGGCAGCGTTAACAAAGCATTGCCCGTTGCCATGGCAGCCTTACGTCCTACATGCATCGTCTAAAAAACGATTCTCTATGCTTGACGGCAATGAAATCCTGCAGTTCTCCGACAAAACCATTGGTCCAAGCAGATCTCGGCCGCCGTCGGTGTGAAGCAAATGGCACGTGCCGCATTCCGTTTGCTTGACCCGACTTTGCGTAGTCCTAGAGCCACTATATCAGCTACGCTTAGAGCATCGGCCAACATTACAACAGCTAGCTCAGTTTCACAACTCCCCTGAAAACGTGGGCTCCGCAGCTGTCGCGAGAAATAGTGTCGCTACAGTCGAGTTCCGGTTCCTCGAGCCGCACTGCCGAGTATGCGATAAACGTCGCTTTGCTCTTTTTTTTCTGCTTTGTTTGCGCCGAGAGATCCTACTGACTTCAGAAGAGGGGAACAACCTTTGCAAAGAAAAAAACAAACAACAGAAATTTACTGCAAAGTGTAAAGTTTGCGACGTGCGCTTCGTAGGCGACGATGTCACCAAGCATTACTCTCACGTTATTGGCGGTAAAGAGGTGCTTGTTCCGCATGGGAAATGGCAGCTAGCACTTGACAACATTCCCGTGTTCGGAAACCTTCACTGACACGTTTCGGAGAAGCTGGAGGCTTCTCCAAAAGCAGGCGACGGGCGGGACAGAAGGTGCAAGAC
Organism: Ixodes ricinus; assembly: GCA_037355805.1. Taxonomy (NCBI): domain Eukaryota; kingdom Metazoa; phylum Arthropoda; class Arachnida; order Ixodida; family Ixodidae; genus Ixodes; species Ixodes ricinus. Next base: position 9,124 of record JAZHYW010023084.1, on the reverse strand, counting down.
TCAACTGCACCGACTTCAGTTCTTGCGACCGCCACGTTCGCCCTTTCCGTTCATAGCCTGGTATAGTGAGCTACAAAACTGAGTCGGCTCTAGTAACGTTGGTATCGGCACTCTGTTCCCCGACATTGTTGTGGGCGGTGCCATTTTGGTGCCTAGTACAGAGCAGACGCAACTGCCGAGCGTCATGATTCAAAAGTGCGACTTCCTTGGCATTAGATTTGGTGTTAGGGCGCTCATATAATATTGCTTTTCTCTGTCGCGAACTATTTAAAAACTTGGAAAGGACGAAAAAGCGCTTCTTGCGATTCAAGGTAATGCTTCAGATAACTGGCAACCATAATTTTAAGCCCCAAGATGGCAAAGTTTCGTTACTGTGAAGCTTAACTTATGTAGTGGCGCTACAAAGTCCCATATAATAATAGGATATGGCCAAAGCTTTGGAGTCAGTGCAATCGCGCAGCTTGAGCGCGGTTCAAATTAGTACACGTGCACTCTTCACTTTTCTACAATGACATAGAAAGTGAGCTGGATTTGAGCCCTGGGTTACTGTGCTCGGATAGCACGCTGCCGTTGCTCACTGCATCGGTTTTGAAAGTGAAAGGGAGGGCGCGGCGTTGAGGCATTGCGAGTTGTCACGACATCACTATACTCCGTTTCATACTTAGCGTGCAACGCTGTCAAAGCTACTAGCGCGAGCGCGTGGCTTCATCTATGGTTCTGTTTGCGCGAGAGCGCGTGCCAATGATCAAAGACATCAAGCCCCAAGCTCGCGCCAGTAGCTTTGACAGCGTTGCACGCTAAGTATGAAACAGAGTATACGCCATACATGCACCGTCTATACTCTGTTTTGTACCGCAGGAAGGGCTACAAGCGCGAGCTCCTTGCTCCGGGGCACATCTCGGCGGCACAGCCTCTCGTGCATTAAGGGCAGCTCCCAACGCTATGAGCTCGCGCTTCTAGCCTTCTCTGCGGTACAACATCAGGTGAAACGGAGTATAATCGTCTCAGAGAAACCTGTGAACAACATCGCCTTCTTCAACGGTACTTCGTCACACTCGAATGCCGCCAACTAACCAATTGGGCCCGATCCTGACGTTGGGCGTCTTTCTACGCGTTGGCTGGACACGATTTCCAGCCGAACGTTGACGCTGCGCTTGTGTCCTGTCTGTGTCTGCGCTCGACCTTGTGATGACATCAAAATTAGAATGCACAGGTCTTGATTATTTTAGGTGGGTCTATTCAAACCCATTCTCCAGACGGCAAGAAAATATGGCAGGTATCCGGCAAAACCGATCTCGCTACTGCCCGGTGTCAATCTGCGGCGCGTGCCGTGCGTCATTTGCTTGGAACAAATGCAGCACAATTTTCCTTCGTAATGACGCCAAGCTACAGGCACCCGTACACTCGCGATCTTTACTTCTCCAAAACAATAAGAATTACAATAACGCCGAGAGGAAACCGTTGTTAGCGTTTTGATTAAACGCTAAATGTGGTGCATACACAATTTTTACGCGTTTTATTAGCACTGGTGATCAGATGCTGAGATATGATTATGCACCGTTTCTATGTTTACAGAATCACAGCCATACCGTTTTCATTTTTTTGTCGTTTCGTAAAGTGAGCAAACAACCCGTTATACGCACTAACGCTGAGGATCGCACCGGCCAGGAGCTCTCTGTTTACAAAACGCTGCGCTGTGAAGATCGCACTGCTCAGCATGCGATCTTCATAGCACAACACGCACGTGTGCGTCGATTTGGAAAGCGAGCAAAGCACGCGTAAAACGTGCAAGCACAGAGAATGGCACCACGGTCGGAAGCTGTTTTGTGTCTACGACCGTGACTCATTACAAGCTCGCATCTAAAGGCTGATCTCGGGGGAGCAAAAATTAACAGCAAAATTCGCGCTGCAAAATTTTGTGGCAGCCGCAGCGTATTCTTAGCAAATAAAATTCTATGCGACAAGCAAGCGACGCCACGAAACCCAATACATGACGTCAAGACGTCAACTGAGCGAGCAAATGCATCTGCACACAAATGACGCACTTGCAAAAGCTAGAAATCCGAGTGCACTACCAACGCACAACACCATCAGGAAATAGGGTGTTCACAAAATGCGTTCGAACTCTTCGAAACTGGTTTCAACTTCGTAGCCAGTCAGAAATCAGAGCCATTTCTTTGACTATATTGCTCAGGACCCTCGCCGACCATTGGCCCCTGTCAATAGTGACGGACGCCGGGCGAACAAAATATAGCTCGCCTAGATTGGCGACGAAGAGCTTGTGGACCGAGCCCATCCCAAGCGCCCGACCGGCATGCGCACCTGCGAGCATGCAACTCGTTTTTTCCGGAAAAATTCTGCGCCATATATGAGGAAAAGCCTACAAATAAATCGCGAGTGAATCCCCTTTAAAACATCGTGTGATCTCTCCACGTCGCTGGACGGTGTTAAAATATGCATGATTGTCATACATTTTTGTTTTAACTCACCTATATTTTCTTGCAAATTCCAGGTTGAAATATCTTAATACTGTAATTTTAGACAAACCCCGAGACTTGGAACAAGACGAAGGACGACACAACCCACTGAGATTCAAAATTGGGGTGTGTGTATGTTTATACAGCCTAAAACTTAGTCTGCCTCACGGGGCGACTCAGAGTCTCAAACACAGGAGAGCTGTGTTTGTGACTCTGTGTGTTGTGTTGTCTTTCGTTGTTTCCCCAGTCTCGGGAGTTTGTCTAAAATTATGTTAAACCTTCACCATGTCGTTTTCGCCCTAACGTTTTTTTCGTTAACATTGTCTCGTCCCGCGTACCAGATATGGAACCCATGTGACTGAGAACGAAAAGAAACGAAAAGCGCCTATAGTCAGTGCGATAACAGCTGGTTCACACACTTGCGACTGTTGATGACCGGTCTCCGATAAATCGCGACCTTTCGCAAAGTTATTAAATACGATGTAAAATGTTGGTCCACCCGGTTTTTCGAACTAAAAGTCTCTAGTGGCAACAATAAAAAAGTGACACCAGCGGAAGGTAGGGTTTCACTCTTTGAAACGTACAATTGGTTCCCAACTGATTGCAAGCAGCTTCATGGTTTCAAACGAATGCTTTGGAAGCTCGCCCCAGTACGCGCGCAACAAAACGAAGCGAAATGCTCGTCATAGTCCAGTTTTCCGACTGAATGCTCCACCTGCTAGCCTGACTGCCACTGACGTCACGGTACTGAAAAGCGCGGGTATCTTTGAATGTTGATTTTGGCATAAATTTTAAAACCATATTTCACAAAAAAAAAAGCTATTGTGAATTTTGCGATACTAAATACCATAAAAAATTGGGTTGTGGGGATATTTATACAGCGTGTAGTTGGTCAGCCATTTAAAGTTGTGACGAGTCACTCGCTGTAGATGAGCAATTTAGCCAGTGCAGTACAACCGCTAGTCTGGGGTCTTTAACGTGCACCACGCAGTAGTGATACACGACCGCACGCCGGTACGATGCTCATCCAGATCGAAACGGGCAGGGTGGGGCTCGAACCCATGATCCCTGGGTTCTAAATACCATACCGGAATGGCTAAAGGGCGATTCATATAGTTGCGTTGAGTTCGACCAAGTGCGAGGGTTACCATGGCAAAGAGCTGCGTCGGATCCAACAAAACGGGGTTAAACCCGTTTTGTTGGAGCCGACGCAGCTTTTTGCCATAGCAACCCTCGCACTCAGTGAAACTCAATGCGAGTGTGTGAATTATTTTAAAATCCGGGGATTAAAAAAAAATGTAGTAAGTTAGGGTAGCTCGAGAACTTGCCAGAGTATATCTTTAAAACCTATTTTTAACCTCTCCAGTCGTAAGCCGTCGTAACTGCATGAACCAAAGTAACATGGTGGAAGAAAAAAAAAACGATTACTGAAAACGATGTTGTTGTTTATTTTCTCTGCCTGCTCGATTCACGAATTTGGCGGAAGCTAGACTTCTGGGCCGGCTTGCTAGAACAGCGTCTCAGCTGAGACTGGGTGAAAGAAAGCACTGCAAAGGCTGGGGCGCGCGAGCGTCTTGAGTTGAGACGCAACTTGAGTCCCGCTCAGCTCGTGCGCTGGCTTCGGCAGTGCTTTCTTTTACCCAGTCTCAGCTGAGACGCTTGTTCTAGCAAGCCGGCCCTGGTTTGTTTTTGGAGTACTGCTCCTGTCATTCGTGCCAATATCACCAATAATTCATACGTAATAGGTATATTGGAAGAGTTCTCAGTCATGCAGACAAAATGATTGGTGAGTTACGGCGTTGTTCTTTCAAATCTATGGCATTAAAAACGTGCAAAAACGGTTTTGTACATGTATTTATGTGCACTGTGGGACACTGTTAGCGCAAACACTGCGTCGGCACTTTTCAGCATGGGGGATATACGTGCCAAACGAAAGGCAATGCAATCCTCTTTCATTTGATAATATGTATTTATTGGTTTATACTGTTTATGCGCATTTGTAGCGTTGCGAATATGATGGCGAGGACCCTCACTTGCTCCGCTGGTTCATGTTTTATGAACGATTCATTAAAGATAACACGGTTCCAATAGAGCAGCTTTGTTAAGATGATGTCGGAGCAGAATGTAACGGTATACTTTTTTGGTATTTGCACTACTTTGTTTTTTTCAGCTCTCCAAATATTGCCCTAAAATGGACATTTTTCAGCACGAATATGTTTTTAATGACAAGCGCTAGGGCAATGAAATTAGCTACAGATGTAGTGCTTATAATTGGTAATATGCAGAAAAAAATTTAATGTTGTGTAAAATTTGTTTGTTTAGATATTCTATATGAAACATAGCACTTTTTTGTGCTTCGAGTCATGGTAATTCAAATGCCGCTGAGTAAATAATTAAACTATGGTAAAATCTTTTATAACATTTATAACTACAATAGTTGCCCAAGAGGTGGACGGTGGCTTTTTTTATTTTCAAAGTCATAACGCTCCAGGAGCCCTTCAAACTTACCTGTTTTTGACGCACATCGTTTTTGGACATCAAACAGATTTATTGGCATCTAATAACATTTATTGTATGAAATATATATACATTGCGATGTATTAGATTTTCCCAATGATCTTGCTTTGGTTTCTTGATGGTTGTAGAGCTTAGCTAATTTTAAAAACAATTAAAAACTGTTTGGGTGTTTTGTTGCGCTACCTGGCGGATGGCAGACAAAACTGCTGATTTCTAAGTTCAAAAAATTTTCGAGGGCGGCGTTGGCGTCTGTATCATCATCAATCTCCGTGTCGTTTTACCTTCACATTTAGAAAATATATTTGAAGATTTGCTATCGATAAATGAATGGTTTAAGTACTGGGTCAGTGTAATAAATCTAAGACAAATAATTACACAAGCGTAGCGTGATATAAAGTGTTCATTATTCGATATAATTGAAATCAATAAACGATAAAGACGAAGAGGGAAAGAATACACCCGAGTTCACTTCATGCCTAGAGTCACTAAATGAGCTGCGCTTAAAGTATCGGCACTCCGTTCCCCAAAATTGTTTTGGGCGCCGCCATTTTGGGTCTTGTGCAGAGCAAACGCAACTGCCGATCGTCATGATCCAAAAGTGCGACTTCCTCTGCATTAGATGCGGTGCTAGGAAGCGGATGCAATATTGCTATGCTCTGTCGCGGGTTGTTTAAACATTCGTGAAGGACGGAAAAGCGTTTCTTGTGATTTTAGATCAAGCTTCAGATGACTGGCAACCATGATTTTAAGCCACAATATGGCCAAGTGTCGTTACTCTGAAGCGTAGCTAATTTACTGGCACTAGCGGGAACAATGAGGAAGTGGCAGGTGTCAAAAGGTAGTGGCTTGTGGAATCCACGGGGCTCACGTCATGGCCGTCCAGGTATTACAAGCTTCTTGAACAAGGGCATGAATAGTGTCATTAAATAAGCTACGCTTCAGAGTAGCGACACTTGGCCATATCGTGGCTTAAAATCATGGTTGCCAGTTATTTGAAGCTGTATCTGAAATCACAAGAAACGCTTTTCCGTCCTCCACTTTAAACAGTTTGCGACAAAGCAAAGCAATATTACATGAGCTTCCTAACACCGAATCTAATGCTGAGGAAGTCGCAATTTTGAATCATGACGATCGGCAGTTGCGCCTGCTCTGCACAAGCACCAAAATGACGGCGCCCACAACACTGTCGGGGAAGAGAGTGCCGGTACTCTAAGCGCAGCTCATTTATTGGCCCTACTTCCCGCAAACTTCCTTTCCCCTGACTGAAACTGAAACTAAATATGAATAATACACCATTATTATAGCTTATTTGGTTTTAACCACCTACACATAATGAGAGGAGGAAGCGGCCGGGTAGGAGAAACGCGTGTTTTATGTGCGACTGTTCTAATCAACGTTAGTTCTAACCGTCTCAAAAGAGAGAACGCGCGAGCTTGCGCTGGTTAAAAAAAGACGGTCCAAAGAAAAGAGGCGGCACGCTGTGTTCTTTGTGATTGTGCGTCTAATTGCAAATTGTTGCGTGTATGTTTATACAGCCGGAAGTTAGTCTGCCTTAGTGGGCGTCTGGTGTCTCAGGTGTAGATGAGCAATTTAGCCAGTGCGGTACAACCGCAAACCTGGGGTCTTTAACGTGCACCACGCAGTAGTGATACACGACCGCACGCCGGTATGATGCTCTTCCAGATCGAAACGGGCAGGGGCGGGGTGGGTTCTGCAGCGCGAGCTTTCGCTCCACGTGCTCCGAACTGGTGTGCGCTATACTCCGTTTCACCTTATGTTGTACCGCAGCGAAGGCTAGAAGCGCGAGCTCATAGCGTTGGCAGCTGCCCTTAGTGCACGAGAGCTTGTGCCGCCGAGGTGTGCCATAGAGCAAGGAGCTCGCGCTTGTAGCCTTTCCTGCGGTACAACACAAGGTGAAACAGAGTATAGACATGCACTGGGCCACCGATCGCCCCCCCCCCCCCTTATAAGTATTTGAAGATCGACGATGGACGTCGATCGTCTCGAGGTAATGTAACGTAATAACATTATATAAATAATAAACATATTGAAGGATTGAACGACTCAATTTTTCAATTCTTGGATTGTAATATGGCGGTAGCCTATTGTACTTACTGTTGATGAAGAGCAATATGAGGTGACGAGGTAATTATTAAATTATGAGGCTCTATAAGAACGACGACATTAGTGGGTGTCGAAACACAACGTACAGTGCCAGACTTGTTTCAAGTATCGTGTACCCAAAGACTTTCTTCACCCGCAACAGAATATGGTAGAATCAATGAGGATGCTGCTTTACAACTGTACGTGGAACAGGAAAACTGCACTGTGCAGAAGTGCGGCTTATTCGTTAATATGAGGGACGGATTTCTAGCAGCATTCCCTGATTGACTACTTGGAACAAATGGCCTCGTTGACGTAAAGTGTCCCGGTTCCAAAAGATTCTTGAAGCATACTTAAGCCGCAAAGGAGTATGAGGCGAAAAATAAAAAAGGAGCCTGGTGTGAAAGGTCCAAATCACCACCATAGCTTCTACTATCAGATACAAGGGCAGTTACACAATACACAAGGAGAGTTTTGTGATTTCGTTATATTTACACTCAAGGGCATTGATATCCAACGTATTTAGAGGGATGACACCTTCTGGTCAACCAACATAGAGCCTTTTCTACTCAAGTTTTACATGGAAGGCCCGACTTCCGCTGAAATTCCTTACGTAGACGAGTTGTCCGACCGAATAAACTGCCATTACTCCCGATCTGGGAATCTCTCGATCTTCGTTCGTAGGCCATAGTATCATGAGTTCGAGAGGTGTGGCTCTTCGTCCGCCGAACATTGCTTCGGCGGGTGTTTTTAACCGTGAAGATGAGACCGTCGCGTGCTGGAACAAGAACCTGGCGATTCTTCACTGAACTGCTTCATCCGTAAGCTTCAAAAGGGCTTTTTTCGTTTCGCACACCACCTGTTCTGCTTGCCCGTTAGTTGCAGGATGGTATGGTGCACTAATGTGATGCCTGATGCCGTTTTTTTTTCTTCAAAAACTTGTTCATTTTATTTGAAGCAAGATTTGGCGCGTTATCAGAGAAAAGTATTTTAGGTAGGGCAAAAGTAGGTAAAAGAGACCGTAGAACGTTACTGACGTGTTTGGACGTCGTGGCAGGCATCGTGTAAACTTCCAGCCACTTAGAGTACGCATCGACCATGACTCCGCAGATGCGGATACGTTTCGCCACCCACCGACTGAATAGTGGATCGTTTTCAGTTACTGTTCATGATGGCGTTGGACTCAAGGAAGACTTCGAGTCTTTCCAGAAAGTTAGCCCAGGTGCCAGGACTTTTGTCGAAAGCGGTAAGTGTTCGAAACGTCGACAACGCCGGTAGCCACGTGTTGTGCTTGACACTGGACACTTACCATTCGCTGAGAAGAAACTTGCTTGTTCGTCTGCCACGAGTCGTCCGATATCAGGTCATCACCGCAACACCATCTCCCGACAAAACTGGTCTTCATTGTCCGCATGTCCATAGTTAGCAATCACGTGAACTTATAAATTTCCGAACGCTCATAACTTGCCATCGCTAAACGCCGTTCATTCATAGCGTCTTCATTGCAAATAAACGTCTTCCTATTTCTTCTGATGGTTTTCATCATATTCCTCCTAAGCTGTACTTACAACATTATGTGTTTCGGTACTTCCGAAAATATTGCAACGGCGTTTGTTTTCTGGGAACTATAATGTAACAACCTTTACAACATCTTCCGGATCCCGTGAAACACAATATTTCGTGACGTTATTTTAGTCGTCATTAAAAATGGTGAGGTAAGTACCGCAAATCGCGAAGCAGTTTACTTGACGTCCGCTTCCACTGGTGTCTTGGAAGATTGAGTCTACTGAGCGTGCATTCCTGCAGAAGAAATTTTCATTGATAGAATATTGACACGTCAATCAACATTTGATTCCTTCTTAGTAAGATTTATTGCGAAAGCCCGTTACAACCGCCGAACCGCATCTCCCTATATCAGAGAACAATTTATACCCAGCCTGACATTCTCGCATACATCCGTTTGCTGGGCCACGCTACTTGAGCTAGCTGAGCACAGCTGGCAGCGGCACGAGCAAGGCCACGAGGGG